>QEOT01004892.1:39250-128256 GCA_003123785.1 Pterocarya stenoptera
TCTACGAGGAATGCTACTCATTATTCAAATTTTTATCATCCTCTCATTATCTTATGATATGGCATTAAATAATTAGAAATTATTTATTATATTTTATTTGTAAACCTACAATCTAATATCATATCATAAGATGATGGAAGGATGGTGGAAGTTAAGATGATGAATAAATTTTCTCTATAGTGACAACAGATCGTTCGAAATTAGGACCGCAAATATTATTTCAAAAAAATTATAGATTTATGAGTTAATTATAGAATTAATATTTTAATTTTCACTCATTTGTAAAACGAAAATTATATTTGCAAGTTGACAGTAAAATAATTTAATTTAAAATTTTTCTTTTACAAATTAAACTTTTTCAAATCAATATGTCATTCACACTAACTTATAAGTAAACCTATCTATTTATTAAAAGTTACTTTAGTTTTCGACCTTCTAGTATTAAAATAGTTCATTTCCTTATTTATGTCGATCTTAAAACTAATTATATAATTACCGTGTGGCATATAGATGAAAACCAAACAGAACAAATAAAATGTTAAAAGGGTAAAATAGTCCTAGAAACAAAGAAATTGAAGAAATATTAAAAATGAAACAAAGAATAATAATAATAATAATTAAACAAAGTTAATTGAAAAGACAAACAAATTGAACAAATATTGAAAAAATAATGTTTAAAATAAAATTAAAAAACGAGAGAAAAAGATAGAATCATAGTGGGGATTTAATCCAAGTGAAACTTGGTTAGGGAACTAAGGCCATGCCTGGGTTGAGAAGGGGTCAACTAGACCCGCGAAGACGAGTGCACGCTAAGGGTGAAAACCAACCATATCGGTGTGAGTTTTGACAAAAACCACCGCCAATCGATGGAGGGCATTTTCATGGAAGAACCAATTGGACTAGCCGAGGGAGAGGACAAATACCAGCCATACCGATTCTGGCAGTTCTCGATGGCATAGAGATTCATCTAAGAGAGGAGAGAGAGAAAAAGAGTTGCAATCTAAGAGAGGAGAGAAAGAATGAGAGAAATCAGAAAAGAGGAAGGCAACGAGCTAATACGTTACGTCGTTTGACTTATAATTTTTTTTAATACGTTACGTGTAAAACGACGTCGTTTGGTTTAAGACCAAGCGGCATCGTTTCACTAATATTTTTTTTACATCCATTATGTGTAAAACGACGTCGTTTCATTTAAATGTCGTTTCACTTTAAGTAAAACGACATCTTTTACCTAAGATAAATATATTAAAAAAAAAGTATATTTGGTCGGCGGTTTAAAATAGGTTCAAATTGGAATCAAACCGATTAACGTCATTTTTGGTATATTTCTACCACCGTCCGATTGGTTTTCTACTGGTTTCGGTCGGTTCCATACTCTGACAGCTGGTTTTTGTACACCCCTAGTGCAAGCCCTCTTTTACAATCCAATTGTCATCTCAATTGTAGAAGGGAGAGGAACCATTTTTCAAAGAGTAATGTTAGCTACAAGCATCAAATAAGCAAGTCTCATATAAGTCATTTGTAAAAAAGTAGGTCCCATTAATAAAGAATAGTTTTTTACACTTTTTTTAAGTGACATCTATTTTTTTACAAAATCTTGCATGAGACTTGTACAAATCATTTTTCTTTTTCAAAACCTAGGTTATGCCTGGATTGCAATAGAGTGGCCACCCTCTATGTCGTACTCATGCGCTACCTAGTTTGTGTGGAGGAGATATATCTCCCACGTGAGGGTTTGGGATTCCCTCTTTAGGGAGAATTACTATTTACATCAATTCTTTAATAAAAGAGTAAGTATAGCGAAATAGGAATTCATGTAATGATTTGTATCAAAATGTACTTGCCACATATTCAAACAAACAAAATACTCCTATAATAAATTGAATTAGATAGTAGCAACTCTGATCCAAATCAAAACAACTGATGACAATCGTAAATTTTTAGAACTAGCTTCATCTTCATTCTCTTGCGCACCCCACTCTCCATCTACACTCGTATGGTTCTTCATTTTTCTGTTTTTTTTTTTTTTTTTCTCTTCTATTTTTGGTTTGGAAGAAATTGTAGAGCAATGTTTGTTCGTCAACCATGGTGCGACCTATAACCATGAAAGAGATGAAAATATAAAGAAATAATAAAAAATATCATCACTTTTGTACCAAAGACCCACGACTTTGTTGTTGCCGTGGGTCTAAAATGGATATTTGTGTCATCGGCTTACCGTGGGTATTTGTGTCATTGTCGTGGGTACTGATTGGCTTGTTGGTTCTGGCAAATATTATGCAATGCATCATAAAGTGCAACTAAAAGTATGCAATAAAAAGGTAGCTCAAAGCATCTCCCTGATACGCTTCAAAGCAATCAAGACCACCTCTATGAACAATAATATTAACTCCAGTGCATTCGGGATTAGGCTCATTCTCAATCATTTGAAGCCAAGTGGAGCTCATCACCATCCTGTTCGTCAAAGGTTGGTTTTAACACAACTTCTATCATTTCGAAGAATGATAGTAGGACTACCACAGTGAAATTTCTTGAAATCTCATTAAGTTAAACAACTAACTTGCATAAAGATAAGATATGCATGATAAATGATAAACATGAGATGCATGCATCATATGCAGAAAATTATATTTGCGATTCATCCAAATTTCTCAACATCTTTTTTTTTTTTTTAAAGAATTTTGATGCACATTTTCTTATAGAGAACACTTCTCTTAAGAGCATACTTCTTGTTATTAGAGCCATTTTAACATAACATATAGTATCATCACAGTTCCCCGTGAGTATTTGTCGATAACCGTAGTACAACTTGTGTTTAGACTACATTTTCTGCAGACTCATTTCTCAATGCATTGACATTAAACATCATAACATAGCATCATCATCATAACATATGCACCCACCAATATTAGGTGCTATATACCATCAAAACATCACAAAGCCTTTAAACCGAGTATATGCATAATGAATCTAGCTTCTCTTTGATATATGAACTCTTAACCCCTAAATAAATCATGCAATCTAACTCTCATCTTGATGACAATGTATTTCCAGATGTTTGACCCTCATACTTTGCGAAAGTTGATTAAAAAATCACAAGATAACCTCACACAAGTGGAAGCTAAAATGTGCTAGATGATCAACCCAAGATATTGATTTATAACCCTATCATGACATGATTTTTTCTTCAAATATAAACCTTAGATCAATCAAACAAGACATTAGAAAAACATATAAGATCATATCAAAACACGTCATGGTTAAAATTTCATCCCAAAACAATTTATACAAGCAAGACTCCAAATCTGAACCGAAATGCACTTATTCAAGTTCAACCTCGTATAATTCAAGCAAATCTTCATTCTCATGCCATAAATCAAAGCCTAAAATGTTAATCCATCACCCAAAAAAAGATAAGGTAAGGTTACTCACCAAATTGTAACCTTTGAGTCACTCAAGGATCAACTCCCTCCAATGAACTCACTCAACCCCATGGTTTCACTCTTTTCTCACACTAATAGTGTTTTGCTCTCAACAACACTAAAGAGATGCTTGAGGAAGGTGTGGGAGAAGTGAGGGGTGAATAGAGGTATTTATAGGCTTTGATTTAAGGGGCAAGAGGTAAGGAAGTGCTCAGTTTGCTGAAGTGAAGTGAATGGGATTGGTGAGTGTGGGTGGTGGAGTGCATGCTTGATGTTTTCAATTGAATAGTTGAACAACCCACTTGTGTATCTCTTGAAAAATGGCTAGATGAAGGCCATTGATGTAGAGGTTGAATGATTTCAAGAGTTGGAACAAGAATCACATGGTTTCTTCAAGAGAAACCGAAAGCATGGCTGGTAGTTTTGGCTTCCCAAAGTTGTCCAGTTTTGATCATCTCTTGTCTCATCCTTGTGGTCATATTTGATCAAATAGTAAGCACTATTTGAGTAGCTTTTCCATGGCCATTTGGTTAAGCTTGAGTAGAAAATGAAAAAGAGGTTTGAATGGTCATGGTGTAGCCGAAATGAGCTTATGTTTCATCACCAAAGTACCCATCGGTTTTGATCATTGTGTGGGAAAAATTCAAAGGTGTCATGAGGGTGATTCTATGACATATTTCTAGAGCTAGAGGGGGTACTAATGGCATACAAAAAGGGCTAAGTTTACTATAGAAAAAAATCTGAAAAAGCATCAGTGTTTTAGCTTGCATGCTTCATTTCCTAGGTGGAATAGTTTCCAATTTAGAGTGATCATGGGAGATGTTTTGGCTCCACATTAGTTATGGGTTTAGGTAATATGACATGGGTCGAATAAGTTTCAGAGAATCACTTGAAAAGTTGTTGAAAGGCCATGGTTTCAATGGAGTGCATCGGTTTGTACTAGAGGTACCAATTGGTGGGTTTTGATGACATTGACATGCCTTTTCTTCATGTGACATAGGTTGGATTTGTTTTACTATTCTAGAGTTGTCAAAGAGTACTATAAAATAAGAGGTAAAGACGAAAATAACAACTAAAAACTCATGAAGAAGAGAACTAGAAGCAAACTAGGCAAGTTATAATGATTAAGTTACTATTCATTAAAATGATGACGGGTTTTGGATAGAGAAACCTAAACTCAAAGTTAGGGATTTCACCATGGTTGGTAATCAACCTTAGGGACATGTGGGATGGTTTAAGAAAGAGAAAACCAATGGTTTGATGTCTTGCATACCCTTCGCAATAGTGAAATGAGAACCCTAAACTTTGTTTCCAAATGTTAAAATTTCATTGGGCAACTAATTACCAAGGATTTAAACCTTTATGTGGGCTTTGAAAAGGGCCTTTCCTTGGGCCTCATGATTAAATCTTATTAGTCCTTTCCTTGGGTTTCAATAGTTCACTAAGTTGAATCTTAGCCTTGGGTCTTACTACGTTGGGCCTATTCTTGGCCTTCCAACTTATTAAGTTTAGACCCTTATTATAACCAATCTGTTGGACCTTCTTCAAAATTCATCCAACTTCCTTGGCTTGCTATGGACCAACTTCCAAGCCCATTAAAGTAGCAAATTTCCTTCATGCCACTCGCCATCCTACTATTGGCCTTTTAGCACTTATTTCCTCAAAAACCCTACCCTACTCTAGAAGTTTAAGGAAAATACTTACCATCCAAGGGTGGAAGTTAGTTTCCCAAATCATGACCCAAAAGTTATCTTTCCTTAAGGATCATTACTTCCACTTTAACTATGATTATGGGTTGTTATAGTCAATTTCTAAGTTGCCTTTAGGTGGGGTCTTACAACTGGGGTGGCAAACATTTTTGACTTTTGCATGCCTCAGGACAAGCACTTTAACAAACATAACTTCATATATTTCTTTGAATACTCACCCTTTGGAGGAGCACTTTCAAGGGCGAGCTCTTTTGGTTGCCCTTTGAGATGAGCACTTTGCTCGTTGAAGGCGAGCAACAGGCGAGCTGTTGTTGCTTGCCTCCTGGTTGGACGCCATTTACTTGCCTCGAGGTGTGAGCACTTTCTTGGTCACCCCCAAGGTGCAAGTTTCCTATGCTCTTGTCCAGGAATTGAGGTGGCAAGCATTTTTGCTTGGCTTTTGGGTTGTGAGCATTTTTGCAAACATCACTTAATTCTTTTTTTTTTTTTTTTTTTGCTCACCCATTGACGAGTATTTCTTGTGGAGTTGGCACAATTTACATGATCTCCCATGGGGTTGGTTACTTTTGCTCACCCTTCGAGTTGCAAGCACGTTTGGTTACCCCAAGTGTGAGAACTTGCCTTGCTTGCCCAGAGGGATGAGCACCTCTTCAGTGTTGTCACTCACCCTAGGCTCGAGCATGTCACTTGCCCACAAGGATGCCAGGACTTTTGCCTACACCAAGCAAAGTGCTCGCTTCCATGTGCGAGCACTAGTTCATGTATTTGTTTGAATGCTCACTCTTGAGATGAGCACGTTTCAGGGCAAGCTCTTTTACTCCCCCTTCGAGAGGAGCACTTTTGCTTACCTTGGAATGGTAGCACTTTTCCCAGTTAGGTGCGAGCATTCTTTGCTCGCCCCAGGATGCGACCTCTCTTTGCCCATCCATATGCAGCCATGGGATCGAGTACTTTTGGTCGAGAACACTATACATGCTCGAGAGCCAAGCTCCCACATGATTCGACCAATTTGATCGAGGTCGGATACTTATGGAGATCGGGTATGCTTTACATGATCTCACGTCACCTAACCAAATTGATTGGTAGATATGGTCGGGAGTCGAGCTCCCACACAATCGAGATACTATTTTGGAGTGAGAATTTGATTGAGGTTTAATACTTATGAAGATTGGGTATGCTTTACATGATCAGTTCCACTTTTGATAAATTTATGTGCTTGAGGGACATGCTTGGGAGACTTCGTTCCCATGTCCTCCAACAAAGTTTATTGGTGTCTGTTACTTATGGAGATTGGGTATGCATTACATGGTCCTATGTCATCTGATCAATTCGATTGGTGGGCATGGTCAAGAACTGATTGCCGATGTCATATGTTTTGAAATAGGTTACCACTATACATGCTCGAAACCCGAGCTCCAACATGATTTGACCCACATAATCCGACCAATTTGATCAGTGGACATGGTCGGAAGCCGATCACCCACGTCATATATATTGAGATCGGGTATGCTATATAATGCTCAAGAGCCAAGCAACCACATCATTGTGCAAATAATGCTTATTGTAGAAAACCTCACATTTCTCTCTCAATTCTAATAATGTTCTATTCCAGCTTTGACTTTGTTGGATTTTTGTGTGTTAGTGAATTTCTAGCCTTAATCTAAAATTGCTTCTACTTCTGGAGTTGCCCGTGTGACCAAGAAGATTGAAAAAGCTGAGATTGTGGTGACAAATGAAATAACTTGTCTTGACAAACATGACCGGGGAGAAGGATATGGTATCAAATTTCCTGGCTGAATTTCGTAGGAAAATGATAGTAGTGTGACGTTTGTTCAACTTTAATAACTTCTTTGGGCTTACTCTGAAAAAGGCGACATGTCTTACACCCAACTATTCAAAGCATTGCTTTGGCGTGAAGAGTTTTGGAACTATAGGCTATGAAATGTGCAATATAGGATGTGCAGCTGATGGTTGCTGTAGAATGTCTCACATTTCTCTCTTAGGTCTACCAGTGCTCTATCCCAACTTCGAATTTCTTGTATTTGTGTGTGTCATTCAAGTTTTGACCTCAACTTGTAACTGCTTCTCTTGCATACATGTTTCCTAAGGGTCTCATCATTGTTCGCTTCTATTGTAGAACATCTCATATTTCTCTCTCAGTTCTACCTATATCTTGTTCTAACTTATGTGTGCCAATCAATTTTTGAACCAAATGTTCAAATGTTGCTTTGTTAGAGATGTCTTGTCAAAATCTCATCCTTCTTTACTCCTTTCCTATTAGTCAACATGATGAGCTACCATGTCTCAATTGATTATATATACATGTATTTGGAATAGTCTTGTTGTTGTGTGTTTTCGTGTGAGCTACATGATTAAAGGTGCTTTGTGAGTGTTTCAACCATATGGGCCTCTGTGTTACAATACCAACTGTAATTATCTCTTGGTGTTTCGGCCAAATAGATCAATTTGTAAGATTTGTTTTGTCCATTATTCCAATTTAGTTTTTTAATCTGCCAAATATTAACTTCTTTTGTTATCTTTTTTTTTTACGGATTTAGCTTTTTGCTCTAGTGGTTTGGAGTTTATTCTAAGCATTGCTTTTTTTCTTTTTCTTTTTTTTGAGAATCAAATATTGCTTCATTCACCAAAAAGAAGCAGTTACATCAAAATACATAAATAAAATTCACTTTTTGGTCATTGCATTACACCCTTGAAAAGTCCTCAACATCCACTTCTAAACTAGCTTGAATAAAGTCAGGAGGATGAAACCTAAAGAGTATCTACCCCAACCCATGCATGCCAGGCCAGTCTATGTGCTATCTCATTTCTCTGTCATCCAACATGAAGAACATCAAAAGATTAAAAATAAGATAACAATAACTGAATCTCCCTAATAATAAGGCTATAACTAAACTCTTGATCAGTGTCTGATTGAATGGCTTCAATCACAATAAGGGAATCTCCTTCCAAGATCAAATGAGAAATTCCCATATGATAGATAATCTGTAAGGCCCTTAAAGTCACTAATGCCTCAATGTCTTCTACCTAAAAAATTCCTTCTTCCTTTCTTAACATGGCCATAATCATTCTCCCTATGTCATCCCTGAAACTGCGCCCACTCCAGACTTATACTCCTAACTAAAAATGGCCCCCATCAAAGTTTAAGTTGAACTGTCCACTTGATGGAGGTTTCCAACACAACAAAATTTGATGCTGAGGAACTTGTATACATTGCCGTGCCAACAAATAACATTCAACATAGGAAAATCAATTCCTCACAACATCACACATGAAACTTCTGTATGCTGGAAAAGCTTTAAATTCCTAAATTTTCAAATGTCCCAAACAACAACAGCAAAACATGAAAGAGCACTTGGATCATTAGGAGCCATAATTGCCCAAACTAGCCTATCAAATCGGGAGTGTTCATCCAAAAGATGTAAATCTTTTTCAAAATAATTCACCCACACTCTTGAAATATTAGAACATTTGCATAGTATGTGATAAACATATTCGGACTCCACAAGACATAAATCACACACATCAAAATCAATTATTCTACAATAATGCAGTTGACTTTTAGTGGGTAAGCCTTTATTACAAGCTCTCCACAATTTTTTTTTAAACTTTGTTAGGTAATTTCAGATGCCAAATATCCGTCCAAAAATATGTGTTAGAGTCCACATGAGAACTGCTTTCAACAACAGTAACATTTCTCAACTGAAGCACTAAAGGATAGACTAACCTCACACTGGACTAACCATTTCGCGTACAACCGCACACCATTTTATTAGCTGTCCAATGAGAAAATAATGGAACTTTAAAGATTTCAGAAGCTTCAAAAGGGAGAAATACCTTATGTATCAAATTTGTAAGTCACTAACACATGCATCAGCAACAAGAACATTACAAGCAATGATGACTTTTTTGTTTGGGTAGCTCAGCAACCAATTATCTGACCAAATCTTCACTTGTTCTCCTCTTGCAATATGCCATGGCCAGACTAAATAATAGATTTAGATTCAAAAATACTACGCCACACATAAGAAGGATTAGAGTCAATATTAGGTGATAAAAACCCAGAATTTGGAAAATATTTGGCCTTGAAAACCAAATAAAAAAGAGAGCTTTCATGAGTTTGCAAACGCCAGCCTTGTTTAGCTAAAAGAGCCAAGTTAAATGCTTCCAAATCCCGAAAACCCATCCCACCAGAAAATTTAGATCTACATAAACGTTTCCAGCTCATTCAATGAATCCTCTTTTCTTGCTCTCTTTGTCCCCACCAAAAATGAGCAATCGACCCTTCCAAATCACAACACAATCCTTTTGGTATTTTGAAGCAACTCATGGCATATGTGGGTATGGCTTGAACCATAGCATTGATCAAAACCTCACAACCAGCCTGGATAGTAACTTTTCTTTCCAACCTTGTAATTTTTCCCATACCTTATCTTTAATATTCCAAAAAGTGGTTAATTTTGATTTGCCAACAAACAAAGGTAATCCAAGGTATCTATCATGAGTTTGAATAGAATCAACTCTCCAAAGTTCCTTGAGGGCATGTCTTACTTCCACATTCACATTCCAACTAAACAACAACTCAATTTTTTCCCTATTCAATAATTGGTCTAATGCAACCCCATAAAGAGACAAGATATTCTGAAGATGCATATTCTTCCACTGAAGCTCGACAAAAAATAATGCTATCATCAACAAAAAATAAATGACTAAACCATGGAGCTCTATTGTAAGCACGAACCCCTTTCATCAAATGAAGTGATTTAGCCTACTGCAACATTAATGACAAAGCCTCAGCACATATAACAAATAAATATGGGAAAAGTGGACAGCCTTGTCGTAAACCACGAGTCAGTGTAATTAAGTCCGAAAGAATCCCATTAATAAGAACCTTATAACAAGTTGTAGTGATACACATCATAAGCAACCGAATAAATGTAGGGGCTAAGCTCATCTTAGACAAAATTTTCTCCAAAAACAACCACTCCACCCGGTCATAAGCCTTACTCATATCTAATTTAATTGACAAAAAACCTTTTCTACCCCTTTTCCTTCTCCGTATTGCATACATCATCTCATAAGCCACTAAAACATTGTCCGTAATAAGTCAACTCAGAATAAAAGCACATTGAGATGGCAAAATAATCCTTGATAAATCAGCTCCAAACAATTAGCTAGGACCTTGGCTATGATTTTATATACCATATTACATAAACTAATGGGTCTATAATCCTTAATGTACTCATGCTGTCTTTTCTTTGGAATCAACACAAGATGGGTTAAATTCAAGTCAGCAGGCATAATACCTGAGTCTAAGACTTGAAACACTATAGCAGTCACTTTTCCACCTACCACATTCCAATATTTCTAAAAAAGTAATGGAGGCATTCTGTTTGGACCCGATGCTTTTTGTGCTTGGATTTGAAATAAGTGAAACGCTTTGAAACAGCCCAACTGGTAATGCGTAAAAAACAGCCTTCCAATAACACAAAAGCACGTTAGAAACTTGGAAAAATATACAATACACAAACCTGCATGTGATTAAAGCCCACAAATAAAAAGAAAACCGTTCCCCCACTTCAGAAAGAGATCGAACCCGTGCTTTCTCCACCAAAACCCCTTCCCCACTTCACAGCACCGTGAACAACGACAGAAAAAGAGACGGTGGCAAAGAAAGCAAAAGGGACGGAGGGAACGTCTAAACAAGGCAAAGAAACAAGTCATATTGATTGGCTTGTTTCTCATGTTTTTACCCTTTTTTTTTTCCCAAATCCTAACAACACCCAACCCACCCAGATAATTAAATTGAGATGTGAGTGTGATATGCCCAACCAGACTAAAATTATGTTCTTATTAGTTTGAGTTCAGTTGATTTACACCATTTGGGATCTTGAGAAAAATGATTCAGAATCCAACTAGTGAGGGACGAGAAAAGGATGTCAGAGGCATAAACTGATTTACCCAAAACTAATTTACACCATTTGGGGTCGAGATCTCATAGATACCGTCCGTCGAGTTGCTGTGAGTTTTTCTCTATGATGGAGGCATGGGAAGGTTGGGCTGTGATCAATTGATTAGGTGTAGGCAATTCTACAATATGTACAATAGAAGGCTAACGTGGAGGCCCAATATTGGGGGGCTGTTTATTGAGTAACAACAGCCAGACCGGCTTATAGGTTTTCTCTTGAAATAATGCAGTTCTAATCTCAATGTTACTAACAGGCCTTGCTAGATCAACATTCATAAATTTCGAAACACGTTGCTGCATAGAACTCAAGACAACATCAACAGTAGTAGGATTAATGGATTTAAATAACTCAACAAAGTAATTTGCAACCAAAGAAAACAAATTAGAATCTTCATATAAGCTGCTAGCATCATCTTTAAGATTGTTTATCAAATTATGTCGACGTTGCTGAGAGACTTTGAAGTGTAAATACTTAGTGTTCTGGTCTTAAGCACCCAGCCAATGCACTTTAGATATCTGCCTCCACATCAGCTTCTTCTTTTCCAATAGAAAATTAATATCCTTTTTAACATTACACATAGCTTGATGGGAATGTATGGGTGAAGCGTGTAATAATTCAAAGTCCCTATGCTTAGCAACCAAATTCCCTATAGTATACTATATTATATATATACACACTATATTTAGTCCCAAAGGCCAAACGGAGTCGTTTAAGTATAGTGCCAACTATTTAAGTTTGAAACGACATCTTTTAATAGGGTGGATATATAAATTAGCCCCAACTAATTAGAACTGCATCGTTTTTATGGGAGTAAACGACTTCATTTTAATTAGGGGTGTAACCGGTTCGGTTCGGTTTAATTTTGTATATTTTTTAGAACTGAACCGGTATACACTAGTTTTAAAAATTTAAGAACGATACAAGACCGATTCACTACCGAAACTAGAATTTCTGATTTTTCCAATTTCAGTCCAGTCCGGTTTTTCGAATTATCTATGTTAGTAAGAGCACTGGCATTGGACTCATCAAATGAGTCCAATGTTTATAATTTGATGAATTTTATTGGAAAAAGCCGACATTGGATTCACCTTTAGTATGTTTGACAAGCTATGAGCTACAGTATAATCGGATTTATCTTCAAATTCAAAGATCTACTATTTCACATCTATCTCATTATTTTATTACAAAAACTGATAGATTTCGCACGCAATTGTGTTTCTTTCCTTCTCTTTCTCTTCTCTACTTTCTTCTTCATCCCCAAATCCCTCAAAATCCCGAAATCCCTCTTTCTCCTTCCTCTCCTCTCCCTTCCCCGATTTCTTTCTTCCTCTTCATTTCTTTCTCCCTTCCCGATTTCTTTCTTCCTTTTCATTTCTTTCTTCCTCTCCCTCTCTTCCAGTTCGTTTCTTCCCTCTGTTTCCTCTCGTATTTTTGGACGAGCAAGAAAGTTCCCTTTGCCGTGAGAGGAGAGCAGCTTGTCTTCATCACTGGGGTTTCAGCAAATCGCCATCACCTCCATAGGTGCACTGTGCGGTGCTTTCTCTCGTTTTCACAGAGCTACAGTGCCTGAATCGAAAATCTGAGCTTCGATCCTTCACGCAGAAACAGAGCAATCAACACTAGTTTCTCTCCTTCCAGGTTCGTGCTTCACTTTTTCTCCTTTCACGCAATGCTTCACTTCTTCCCCTCAAATGACAATCTGCAACCCTAGTTTCAATAAATAGAGAAATTGGTCATCCCCGATAGGGGCTTTTGCTCTCGGTGAACACATACATGGTTACTAATCAAGTTTCATGTTTTTTTTTTTTTTGCTCATTTTCAGGCGCACTCAGTGTTGGAGATTCTCAAACAAGTGGTACGATCATCGACTTGTATACATTAATAGATTTTTCTAGGATAGTTTAACATTTTGTGTATACAAATGCAGAATATAGAGAGTGGAAAGAGTGATTTATATGATGAGAAAAATAATATGCACGATTTATGCTTTTCTGCCGTGCCACTGGATTACATACTCAGTACTTTTTTGCTGTTAGATTATACTAATCTTGGAATCAAGCTGCCGATTTCCAGAAGTAATGCATGTTAATTTATCTTTGTTAATTTCTTTCATTCTAGGAGGCAAGCAGTGGTGTTATTCTTCCATACTAAACTATTTGTCTACAAATTAATATAATGCATTTGGAAGTATCTTTAGCATTTTGAAATTAAATTAGTGGCTTGATTCCTATCGTAAAGTAATACCTTTGGGGTTCATATTATATGATTCTTTAATATGAAGAAGTAGACTTGAGACTTGAGAGAGAAGAAAGAAGTGTCCATCATGATTATTATTGAATAAGGGCACAATAAACTATAGCTTTCAGCAAGCCACTTCCATATTATGCCATGAGATGGAAGTCCACATTAAACAACAGTATGCTCCAATGAAACTAGTATATTGGTACAAACTTTCAGATTTGTAGCTGTTTTAATGAACTTGCGGTGTAACTGTGTAATGAACTTGCTGTGTAACTTTTAGTAATGAACTTGTTGTGTAACTTTTTGGGAAAGCAACATGCAGCATGATTTGATTAAATGTTTAAAATATTCTGCCTTGCATCTATTTGAAATATGCTGCCTGGTATCTATTGTGATGTGCTGCCTTGTATCTCTTTGCTTGTGCTGCCTCGTTTGACAGCCCAAGGTTACGATTCTTAAAGGATGGACACTCCATTTGAAGAGGATTCCTTCTTCACCACTCTCCTACGAAGTGGCAGAGAAGGTATTAATGTCACTCCAACATATGAGCATCTTTCTAATGTTATGGTCCAAACAACTCCCCTTCACGGTGAAAAGAGACATCTGGCAAAAAAAGTTTAAGAGGGGCATCTTTCACTGTTGAGGAGGATAATTTACTTGTCTCCAGATGGCTCAACATTAGCATTGATGCCATACGGGGTACTGATCAGAAATCCACTCAAATGTGGGACCGAATTTCTGAGTTTTATCATGAGTATAAAAAACTAAATACTGCAAATCGTTCAGTAGGGTCATTGATCAATCGTTGGTCCATGATTCAGAAATACACAAACAAGTTTTGTGCATTTCTAAAACAAGTTTTGTGCATTTCTAGCACAAGTAGAATCATTGCACCCAAGTGGAGTGACCGAGCAAGACAAGGTATGTACCATTTTCATTTACTAATGTTTTATTTTATCTATGATTCTTTTTTTTTGATAATATTCATTCTAATTTTCAGATTGAAAAAGCAAAATTAATGTACAAGGAGATAGAGAAGGGAAACTTCACACTAGAGCATTGTTGGTGTTAATTGAAACACCAACCCAAGTGGCAGCAGCACATGAGTAATCTGAATACAAGGAGAAAACCACAAGATAAGCATCTAACCAATGAGCAATCACCTGAAGTTGCCAAGGACGTCGTGGAGGAGAACGTTGAGAGGCCTCGAGGAAAAAAAGCGGAAAAAGATAACTTGAGGAAGCGGAAGGCTCACGAATTATGTGATGCTGAGTTTAATATGAGTTTAGTACAAATGACTGATGATAGACATAAATTCATGGCAGAGAGGAGAGTATGGATGGCGAAGCAAGCTGCTGATAGAGGTGCACAACTGGAACTTGAGAAGAGAAAGTTTGAGGCTAAGATCATGAAGAAGGATCTCTTTAGCATGACTACCATGCAGCAATCCTACTTCCTGAAACTTCAGAGGAAAATATTTGAGGAGTCTTTGGATGATTCCGAAGGTACATTCGACAAATCTCCATCCACACCTCATGGAGTTGAGTAACTGTTGAATATTACTTTCAGATTTCCAGCTTTTAGTGGCTGGGCAGCCACTATGAAATCTGAAATTAGCATTTATAAATGGTTGATTGTATTTTGTGACTAAGTTAACTTTTTGCAATGGTTGATTGTATTTTGGACTGATTGTATTTTGTGACTAAGTTAACTTTTTTGTGGGATTGTATTTTGGGCTAATTGTATTTTCAGATTGATGGGATATTGAATTGATAAAATAATGGGAGAGATGTTGCCTTATTCTATTTGCAATGTTAACGTGATGGCAACATATTTTATGGATAAATATTTTGTTTATGTGATGCCTTTATTCTATTTGAGTTTATTCTTGATTCTAATGTTAAACTGATGGCAACAAGTAATGGAAGGGGAGTTGATTACAATTTCTGAACCGTATAAGTGTTTATTGGATAATTAGGTTGAGGAAAGAAATTAATTGAGACACATAAATTTAAGTATCAAATTAAATGATTACTTAACATATAGTTAGTATAATTGCAAGATATAAAAAAAATTAAAAAATTATTATTAAAAAAATAATATTATATTATTATTTTGATGAATCTAATGGCTAATCCAATGTGGGATTATAGATATGAAGGTTTTACATTTATAGAAAACATGTACTTTCATCAAATTTTAAAGATGGATTTGATGAATCCAATGCTAGTCCTCTAATAATATGATGTTTATATATAGTAAACTATTAATCTATTTATATTATAGTATAAGTAAAATATTTTATAATAATTAATGCATACTAGTATGGTATTGAATTTAACTATAGTATATAAATAAGTTCTAAAATTTTTATATGAGTATATATGAACAAATGTGTAAAAGTGTATTTACAAAAAGAATATATATATTATAATTTATTATGCCTAAAATGTATTTATCTTTACTATATATATATATATATATCAAAAGTAAGTTTATATTCATAAATTAATATTGATGTTTATGTTTAGGATTAAAATTGATATGTTATATCAAATGTTATATTAAAAATTATAACATTAATTTTATGTTATAAGATTAATAGATTTGAATAATAAGATTAGAATTTCATGTTATATTAATTATCAATTTAACATATAATTATATATCAAAAATTATTAATATATATACCAGTCCTCTTCGTTTAAACTGATTTTCAAAATATGAAAACCGATACAGCACCGGTTTAGGACCAGTCTCGATTCCTTAGAATTGGTACCGTGCCAGACCGCTTGCAAACCAGTTTTTCGGTTTTTCTTTACACCCCTAGTTCTAATTAGTTGCGGCTTAGGGTTAACTCCCCTGCCCCCAGCCGGGACCCTCTCTCATCTCTGCTCTACCTCTCTGAGTCTCTCACAGTCCCTGTTGCCCTCTCTCATGCCGTCAACAACCCCTCACCGTCGAGGCTACAAATATTGTTTTCCCATCTTGCCTCTCGGTGAGCTAATGAATCTGTGAATAGATCTATGCTTTTTAATTTTCAAAATCTTACATTTACTTCATGAATCATTTCATTGTTTCAATTCATTGCTAATTGCTTCATTTCATTTAGGATTTTTATTGAATTTACAGATTTAGGATTACATCTCTCCATCTAATTTAGGGTTTATAATTTTGGAGTGTTTTAATAAATCTAATTTAGGGTCTATTGTGTTTTAATATATCTAATTTAGGGTTTATAATTTTGGAGTTGGTGCATAAGGGCTGGTTTTATTCTTTTAATTCTGTAATCTAGACTATTGGTACTGTATTTTTATTTTGCAAATATGGATACTTGAGGAGAATGTTACTACTTTTTTTTTAGTTTTATTTTGTAATATGGACTTGTGTCGCAAATTATAATATGGACTTATAATATAGACTTGTCATCTGGAATTTCCAGATTTTTTATGTGGAATCTGTAATATGGAATTTCCAGATTTTTTTATGTGTAGCTTGTAATCTAGAGTATCCAAATTTTAGACTATAATTTGTAAATTTGTAATCTGGAATTTCCATATTTTTTATTATTGTAGCAGATTTTGTAATGTATGGATTTTTTTACGACAAATGATTAAAGGCTAAAGCATCTTGCAGATTTTTTTTATAGCAGATTTTTTTTTATGGCAATAACTCTTTATGGAAGATGATTTCTTTTATGGTAAATGATTTTTTTATAGCAACAGATTTTATATTTTTATAGCAGACTTTTTTTTTTTTATAATAGATTTTATATTTTTGTAGTAGATTTTATATTTTTATAGCAAATTTTTCTATAGCAGATTTTTTTATAACATATTTTATATTTTTGTAGCAAAATGTTTTATAGAAGATTTTATATTTTTATAGGAGATTTTTCTGTAGTAGATTATTTTTTTTTTTTTTTTAATAGTAGATCTTATATTTTGTAGTAGATTGTTTTATAGTAGATTTTTTTATAGCGGATTTTTTACATGGCAATATTTTTTTTATGACAAATGATTAAATCTGGAAAGCCGGACCAAACCGATAAAACCGGAAGTACCGATTTAGGGATGTAACCAGTGCGGTATCGATTCTTCAAATATCAAAATTGGTGTATACCGGTTCAATTATAAAATATGTCTAAACCCGGATCGAACCAGACCTGTTACACCCCTAACTTTAATATCATAAAATCTTATTGCGATGAATTGAGTAATTTAAGAAATCTTCCACGTGCTCTTATGGTGCTCTTAAGCTGTTAACAAATTCTACAGAGAGCGCGTCTTTTTTGAATTTTTAATGGGGGCTTAACGACTCTAACGCCTCAATCTGGAATCAAATTCTTGCCATGGAGACCCTCCCAACTATCAGCAAAGTCTATTCAATTCTCAATCAAGCAGAGTGGCAGAGACTTCTACATCTCCCACATCTACCTTCAAAATCCATTGACAAGGCAGCAACTCATCCAAATTGATCTAATTCTTCTGCTCATACCTTTATTCGTAAGTGGTTTGGATGAGGTCAACCGAAATGTGAGCATTGCAGTAATTTTGGGCATTGAAAAGATACGTGCTACAAGTTAGTCTGCTATCCTCCAAATTGGGATCATTCAAGTAGGAATTAACGCTCTGGCAGTAGCAAACTTGGCCCCCCTCATCTTGCCAACAATGTTGCCACCAACCCAAGTTCTCCCACACCTAGTGAAAGTTCCATTCCAGGCCTGAAATTCTATCCAATATAGTAAATTGATGGTCTTATTATCTTCACCTC
Organism: Pterocarya stenoptera; assembly: GCA_003123785.1. Taxonomy (NCBI): domain Eukaryota; kingdom Viridiplantae; phylum Streptophyta; class Magnoliopsida; order Fagales; family Juglandaceae; genus Pterocarya; species Pterocarya stenoptera. The sequence continues at coordinate 57,383 of QEOT01004892.1, forward strand.
CTCCCACGTTGGCCAATTTTGTTGGTAATCTTTCTTCCCTCTCCTATAAGTCGATTTCTCCTTCCAATGGCACCGATTGGGTCATTAACAGTGATGCAAATGAACATATGGCATCTAACTCATCTTTATTTCACAAAATCAATCCATTGCTCATGCTAATCCCATATAGTTACCTACAAGTAAAGTTGTTCCCATTACACATCTAGGTCACATTAAACTATTAGAGCATTTGTCTTTTGATAATGTTATTGACTTCCGACGCAACAAAAAAAAAAAAAAAAAAAAGGTTCCTGACTTCAAATTCAGTCTTTTTCCCATTAGCAAACTCGCCCAATCTTTGAATTGTGCCGTTTTATTATTTCCAACCTTTTAGTTTTTCAGGACCTACGCACAAGGAAGTTGATTGGAATGGGTGAGGTTTGCGGTGGACTCTATTACTACAAATCCATCATCCCAACCATACTCGTTGCTTTCCCTTCATCATTATGGCACCAATGTTTAGGTCATATGTCTATTTTATGTTTGAATAAAGCTATTAATATGATTCATTGTGATGTTTGTGTTCGTGGCAAACAAATTTGACTTCCATTTCCAATAAATTTCAAATCAAGTGTTGTTCATTCGAATAAATTTCTAAATTTCATTGCGATGTTTCTATTCATGGAAAACAAACTTGACTTCCACTCACATAAATTCCAAAAAAAGTGTTATTCCAAAAAACGTGTTGTTCATTTGAATCGAGTTTATTGTGATATTTGGAAATAAATTTATTTATAATTACCCTTGCCATAGTATGTTCGGGAGTCGTTGCTTTTATTTTACTTGGCAGTTAAGAAACATTGCTCCCACAGGAAAATTTCTATGGAATTGTGTTTTTATTTTTTATTTTATTTAATGGTTAAGAAAAAAATTTTATAATGCTACGTACTTTAGTATTAAGGACCATTAAATAGAGAAAATGCTGACTAAGGACTGGAGTGTGAGCATTTTCTCTATTTAAGGAGTATTAATATTTCCAAATATTAATGCACCTAACTAAAGTACTCTCTTTAGAAATCAAATAGTCAAATAGTCAATTGTGAAATCAATAGATACAACTTTATGATTTTGCAACAGCCGGGAAATTGAGTGGCGTGGTCTACCGTGTGGCACGGATATAAATATGTGACGACGCCTCTTACCTCCGCATCTGCAAGCCTTTGTTAATTCCATAAAATAAAAATAAAAAAGAAGAAGCATTGGGTTAATTTCTGTTGAGAGGGTTGAAGAATGAGTTGCCTCGTGGATCTGCGCTATTTGGTTCCGCCATTCATAAGCCTCTGCTTTATGATGCTCTTATCCCGAGACAAACCTTGGCCCCAAGATCATGTCAACTTGGAAGTTGACATCCTCTACCACCATCCCTTTTCTCTCTTCCTTCTTGTCATTTTCATATTACTCTTCGTTTTAATCTCTGTCAAGCTCCCCATCACTCCAGAGCCAATTCAGTTGCGGGCGCGAGATTTCTCTATTTCATTGACTCTTTCCATACTGGCCTCACTCATTTTTCCGGCATCACTCTTTTGGCTCGTCTTCCCCATACTTATCATTGCGTCTCCTTGGTATCGCATGCTTTTGGATGGGTTCAAGCGCTGCATCTATTGGTTTTATAAAACTATCCAACAGATTCCTACCCTTGTCATCCTTTGTACCATCCAACGTCAAGGAGAAACAGAAGCAACACCTTTACAAGCTGAAATTGAGCTAACTGAAATAGTACAGGCAAAACAGGCGCTGTCTTAAAGGTGCATGGCTTTAGGAAGGAAGGCAGAGAAATTCTACTATTTTTAGTCTAGGGTTTTATTCCTACTATTTTTATTAGAGGAATTCTACTTGCAGTTAATGAGACTCATGATTTATTGATATATTTCATTAAATGAAAGTAATTGTAATTTGAGGATAATTTTAAAAGATTTTTAAAGTCAAAATTATCTAGACTTGCATGAGTAAGTTTCAAATGGAGAATGTAAGTAAAATTACTCTTTTTGTTATCATGTTGAAGTTTGCTCATCTGTGTGATTCACTTGCTGTAGTTCTTGTCACTTTTATTTATTTGGGATACAAAGTTTTATGGTTTCATTTAGATTTAGAGATGAGTTGAGATAATTTTAAATAAGTTGAATAAAATATTATTTTTTATATTATTATTATTTTAAAATTTTAAAAAAATTAAATTATTTATTATATTTTATATAAAAATTGAAAAAAATTATAACGATAAAATGAAATAAAACAAATTGAAATAGTTGAAGTGAGTTTTCAATGGCAGTTTTTCTTCCTAAATTTGGGAATTCTTTGGAAGATTCTTGGGCAAAGATTGATATCCCTCGGTAAATTTTAGACCACACACAGTATAAATGCAATCACATAATCAGCCTCTACCTATGGGATTACATTGATCGTTGCATGATCTCAAGACATTATTTAACGTCATTACAAGAGCACTGATTGTGCTATTTATTTGTATAGCATATTATCTTTGTATTCTTTCCATTCCTGTAAATGTTCCTTTTATAAGCTATGGTTTGTAACTATAAATGTTTTACAAATTCTCAATGAATTGTAGTTGTTCACTCACACAATCCTTGTGTTTCAACATTCTTTATATGGTATCATGAGACCTTTAATCTCAAACGAGAATCTTCTTCCTTGTCCCTATCATGTCTTCATCTGTGAGCAACTCTGGTTCCCCACCCATCTCAAACCCAGAACATGGTCCCCCACCCATTTCCAACCCCGAAAATACCCATACCCTTTCCCTTATTGCTATCAATACTGCCTCTCAGTTGCCTATCAAGCTCACCGCCATGAATTTCCCTTCCTGGCATGCACAATTTACTTCTCTCTTGATTGGTTATGATTGTCGTGGTTTTGTGGACGAATCTCTTCCCTGTCCACCGCAAGCTCCAAATAGTTCCTCTAGCACAAACACCTCCAAAATGTCCCCTGCATACCTTCATTGGCACCGTCAGGACAAGCTTCTCCTAAGTGTGATTTTCTCGTCTGTATTCGAGAATGTCATGCCACTAATCGCCATGGCTGACACCTCCCGAGAAGCATGGGACACCCTTGTTCGTTTGTTTGCAAATCGTTCCCGGAACACGGTGATGCAACTAAAGGAAACACTCACGTTGAATCAACGTGGATCTTGCTCAGTCTCTGAGTTTTTGCAGTCCATCAAAGTCACTGCTGATGAACTTGCTCTCATTGACACCCCCTGACCAATGATGATCTTACCCTTCATGTCCTCAATGGACTTGGCGTTGAGTATTGTGATATTATGGCCCCAATTTGGGCTTGAGAGATATCTCTCACGTTTGAGAAACTTCGTGATCTCCTCCTTGGACATGAAGCCTATCTTAAACGTCTAGATACCACCTCCTCAACACTGGTGGCCACTGCCAACGCTTCTTACCGCAAAGGTAATTTCTCTCTTAAGCACAACAATCGCAGAAACTCAACCAAGAAGCCTCAACAGCGCAACCATCGCCCTGCTCCTACGTGTCAATTCTGTGATCAACCTGGACACACAGCCAAGAAATGCTACAAGCTGCGCTTTCCTGATGTTGTTGTCAACTGCACAACCACTACTGGTCAAGAAAAAAATGGCTCATGGATTCTGCTGCTTCTCACAACATCACCACTGATCTTTCCAACCTCAACATTCACTTGGAATATGATGGACAAGATGAGATTATCATTGGCGATGGCACAGGTTTACCCGTTACTCACGTTGGCTCAATGTGTTTTTCTACACCTAAACATTCCTTCATTCTTGATAACACCTTATGTGCTCCATCAATTAAAAAAAATCTGGTCTCTATTCACAACTTCACCAAAACTAATCGTGTCTCTATTGAATTTTTTGACTCCCATTTTCTTATGAAGGATCTGATCACGGGGGCACAACTGCTTCGAGGTAATTGCATTGAAGGTGTATATCCGTTCCCTACACTGGCCAATCCGAATAAACAAGCCTTCTCGGCTCTTGTTGCTGGGACACGGGTCTTTCTCGATGCTTGGCATAATGGTCTCGGACATCCCTCTCTCAAAATCCTGCAACATCTCCTCAATCACACATCCCTTCCTCTGTCGTCCCAGCAGTCCAGAAGTACCTGCGTCTCATGCCATATCAATAAATCTCACAAGCTTCCGTTTACCACCACATCTCTCTCAAGTCACTTTCCTCTACAATACTTGTATGCTGATGTATGGGGTCCTGCCCCAGTTGTTGACAAAAGTGGTTTCAAATACAATGTATTATTTGTTGACCACTTCACTAAGTATTGTTGACTCTTTCCTTTAAAAAATAAATCTGATGTTGCACCCATTTTCTATCAACTTGTTCCTATCCTTGAATGCCAATTCAGTCACAAGATAAAAAAAACTTGTACACTAACAATGGAGGGGAATTTATCAAACTCAAAGCATTTCTCACCTCTCAAGGCATTAGTCATCTCATTACTGCCCCCCACACACTGCAACAAAACGGCACTGCTGAACGGTGCCATCGACATATTGTCAAAACTACCTTAACTCTTCTCCACCGTGCACACATGCCCTTAACCTACTAGACCTTCGCATTTAAGATAGCCATCTACCTCATCAACCGGTTACCCACTCCTATCCTAAATATGCTAAGCCCTCTACAAAAACTCTTCAATCGACCCCTTAATTATCTTAAACTTCACACTTTTGGATGCCTTTGTTTTCCTTGGTTAAAACCGTATAACACTCACAAAATGGAACCAAAATCCCTCCCATGCGTATTCCTTGGTTACTCAGATTCTCAAAGTGCTTATTTATGTTTTCACATTGACACTAATCGCACCTATGTCTCTCGGCATGTTACCTTTGCTAAAGATATCTTCCCTCTTCATGCTACCGATTCATCCCCAGTGCTACCTAGTCAATTGTGTCATCGCTTCGAGAGCACCCTAGTGGCTCATGTTCCCCCAGTACAAGGTTCGGATGCATCACCTCCTCATGCAGTCCTTCCTACGCAGCGTATGCCCTGTGTTCATCCTCCTTCACCTAAGGTTAGTATCACTACTCCTTCCTCTCCCAATTCTACTTCCTCATCTTCATCCTCACCAAAGGACCAACCTCCACCAGAGAATCAACCTTCCTTGAGCACGCACCAAATGGTCACATGCTCCATGAACAACATCTATCGACCAAAACAACTTTATCTGGTCACCAAACATAGTGTTACTTTGTCAGTTGAGCCAACATGTGTTTCTCAAGCTACCAAGGATCCCCATTGGCGACAGGAAATGTCATAGGAATTTATTGCTCTAGTTCAGCATGGCACTTGGACTCTTGTCCCTCCTCATTCATCTCAAAATCTTGTTGGCAACAAGTGGGTGTTTCTGCTCAAGCGAAACCCAGATGGAAGCATTGCATGGTACAAGGCTCGACTCGTTGCAAAGGGTTTTCATCAACACCCCAGACTTGATTATGGTGAAATATTTAGTACAGTTGTCAAGCCTACTACTGTGCGCCTTGTTCTCTCCCTAGCACTGCAACAAAACTAGCCTCTCTTTCAGCATGACGTTAACAATGCTTTCTTGCATGGGACACTTAATGAGGCAGTGTTTATGAAACAACCAGTAGGTTTTGTAGACTCTTCTCATTCTTCTTTTGTGTGTAAACTTCACAAGTCTCTCTATAACCTCAAACAGGCCCCACGCACATAGTATACTGCTCTGTGTCAAAGCCTACTTCAACTGAGATTCAAAAATTATGCCTCTGATTGTTCCCTCTTCATCTACAATTCTGATGGCATAACCATGCATGTACTTGTCTACGTTGATGATTTGATTCTTACAGGTAGTAATCAAACTCATCTTCATCGACTTGTTCATCAACTTGGAGTTGAATACTCCTTAAAAGAGTTGCAACCTCTCCATTATTTTTTGGGAATCGAAGTCATCCCTACCACTGAGGGTCTCTTCCTCACTCAACAAAAATATGTTCGAGATCTGCTTGATCGCACACGCATGGATGGTGACAAATCCGTGACACTCCTCTGTCCACCAGTGTCAAACTTCATCTTCAAGATGGCTTTCCTCCAATGGATTGCACAGAGTTTCATCGCATCATTGGTGTCGTGCAGTATCTCTCTTTTACGAGGCCTGATATCAGTTTTGTTGTCAACAAACTAGCACAATTCATGCTTAATCCCAGCTCTCTTCATTGGCAAGCTACCAAGAGACTTTTACAGTACTTGAAGCATACGATTCAGCATGGCATCTTGCTTCAACGGTCATCTCTTATTCAACTTCGTGCCTTCTCGGACGCTGATTGGGCCAGAACTCAAGATGATCGAACCTCCACCACTGCCCACCTTCTCTTCCTCGGTTCAAATTTAATATCATGGCGAACTAGGAAGCAAAAGGCCGTAGCTCGACCCCCAACCGAAGCTGAATACCGAACCCTTGCAACTGCTACATCTAAGATTGCATGGATTAAGTCTCTTCTGCTTGAACTTGGTATTCCTCTCTCAGAGCCCCTCTTATTGCTCTGTGACAATGTAGGTGCCACTCATCTCAGTCTCAACCTAGTCATGCACTCACGCATGAAACATATTGCTATTGACCTTCACTTTGTTCGTGACTATGTTACTCATGGAGCTTTGAAAGTTGCTCACGTTCCCACTCAAGACCAACTAGCTGATCTACTCACCAAGCCGCTCTCTCGTTCACGTTTTCAGCTTCTCTGCTCCAAGATTGGCATAACAGATGGTACACCATTCTTGAGGGAGCGTATAAATGCAATCACATAATCAGCCTCTACCTATGGGATTATATTGATCGTTGCATGATCTTAGGACATTATTTAACGTCATTACAGGAGCACTGATTGTGCTATTTATTTGTACAGCTTGTACAGCATATTATCTTTGTATTCTTTCCATTCCTGTAAATGTTCCTTTTATAAGCTCGAGTTTGTAACTATAAATGTTTTACGAATTCTCAATAAATTGTAGTTGTTCACTCACACAATCCTTGTGTTTCAATATTCTCTATACACAGATCCATTCGAGCGTTGCTACGCCTACCGAAAACTTATTTTATTTTCACATATTTTTCTAATCATTTTAAATATTTTTAAAAAACTAATAAAATTTATAAAATTTTTATAAAATTTTTTCTTAACCATTAAATAAAAAACAAATCACAATTCAATAGAAATTTTCGGTGGGAGCAATGTTTCTTAGGTTTGGATGATGAAATAAAAAGTTTTAATTTGAGATGAAAGTTAAATAATAAAAATAATATTTTTTAATATTATTATTATTTTAAGATTTGAAAATGTTGAATTATTTATTATATTTTATATGAAAATTTGAAAAATTTATAATTATGAGATAAGATGAGAGGAGAATTTTGTATTTGAAAAAACTTCCAAACCTAAAATCTTGCTACATTTTGAAAAATGTTAATAACATTTATTTCTTACTTTTTTTTTTTTTTTTTTTTACGTTTCCTTCTCTCATGATTTGTTGGTAGTTTATAACATTTCCGTTGGAGAGAGTTTGTGTCTTTAAGTGGTCGTACCGTTTTGGATTTCAAGCAATTTTATTGCTTTAGGGGTTTTTTAGAGGTTGGTAATAACGGGCTTGTAATAAAGTTTCCGTTTTTTTGTGTTTTAACATGGCTTTAATGGGTTGTTAACATTGGCTTCTTTATTTCATTTTATTCCTTTTTCCGGTTACGTCTATGAACTGTATGTATATATTTGTGTAGTCTTGCAATGATGAAAATATTAAGAGAAAGTAAGATAAATAAAATAAGCTTAATGAGTATATATTTTTTAGAGTATTTTCAGATAAAAGAAATGTGTTCTTTGAGTGAAGCTTTGGGCTCAACCATTTGTGCAGAGTTGGTTTGGACTATACGACAATCAGTTGGACTGTTGTATTTTAGAGGAGTCAAGTCAAGAGGAATTCTGCGGTATCAGTTAATTTAAGATTTTGTACACTGCTAAGGGATTGAATCTCCTTAAATAGAGTGATATTTTCGTGCCTCAGTCCAAACTGGCTTCGTTATAATTTTAATTTCATTGTAATTTTTATTAAATTATTGTTTATTTCTGTGTATTTTACCAACAATTTTAAGGAGAATTCAGCATGGAGCCTACAGCTAAAAAGTCCACAAAAATTATTGGAGATCTCAACAAGTTCTTCCAGTTCAAATGAGCTTATTTCAAGAGATGGAAGTCACAAGTGAAATCTCACGAAGAAAAAATTGAGAAATATATCAAAGATAAGTATAACTATCGATGTTATCTTTAAATGATTACTACAATACTACTTACACCTCTGCAAAGAAAATTTAGAAAGTTTTACAGAGTAAATATGATATGGAAGAAGCCAGAGCAAATAAATATGCAGCAAGTCGCTTCTTTCAATATCAAATGATAAATGGAAAATCTATCGAGGATGGAGTTTCAAAATTCGATGCACCATAAACAAAAGAAGACATCATTGAAGACTTTAATCATGCGTATTTGTGTAGAGGAAGAGGCTAGAGGCCAAAATGATTTGGTGTTTCAAAATGGTAATGATGATACCATGACAAAAGTAAATTTAATTTCTAAAAATGGTAGCTTGCCCAAAAGTCAAAATACAAAAAATAGTTTTTTGAAGCAAAAAAATTTCAAAAAATTTAATAGACCTCACAAAAAGTGGTGAGTTTGAGCTAAAATTCACCTCTAAACGTATATTGATGCTCAAATATGTGCTTTATACACCGTCTATGAGGAAAAATTTGATGTCGAGTTTTTTACTCAACAAAGCGGCTTCAAACAAACTATGGAATTTGATCAATATGTGATTACAAAAAATAAAATTTTGTTGGGCAAGCTTGTGATGGGATATTTAAATTAAATATTGAGAATAAAGCATAGAATATTTCTTTTATGTAATTATTTTTTAAATGTTTTGGCACACATGCTTATGTCTTTCTTAGATAAGAAATAAAAAATAACAGTCCATTTTTTCATATTGGAATAAAGTGATTTTTGAGTAAGGTGTATTTTTTTTATGAAAAGAAAATTTCTTTTTAAAATCCAAAATTAGTGGGGGTCAAGGTTTTAAAAATAATATTTTTTTTTTCAAAAGATATTGCCCTAACGTTTTCTTCAGGTTTATTTTCTTTGATGTTTGGAAATAAAGATGCTAGTGGTTGAATTTTGGTGTTTGGAGAAAGTTTACATTAAATGCATTTATTTATCTATTGCCGTTTGCTTTTTTTAAAACGTATACATATGGTATTAATCTTGGACTTAATGCCATTACCAAAGGTAGTTTAATGTACAGTTTTTAAAGATTAAGTTGTTTAAGAACTTAAGTGCTTTATTGCATGATTTGGTTGCCGCATTAATGTTAAGTCAACTATGGGGCTTGAGCTTACTGTTTTGGCTTCAATAAAGAAGTAAATTATGTTAAGAGATTAATTCTTTTGTGGAAAAAATCCGTTTCATTCATATTTATTTATTGTGATAGTACTGCTATAATTGGTAGAGTACAAAACCGTTATTATAACGGTAAATCCAAATCCTTTAGAAGAAAATTACAGTATTGTGAGATTTTTTTTTTATGGTGTTATTAACGTGGATCCACTAAAAAAGTTTTGACAAGAGAAATGATCTAGAATACATCGAGAAGAATGAGATTAAAACCCATAAATTCATGAGCCATGTATGAGGATACCCAACTTGGGGATCAGATCAGAGATCCTGAAAACTAGATTTAATGGAAAAATGAATCATATGATGGTCATAAGAAATGCACTATTTATTTTATTTCTCATTGCTATGATGTGAGTGCATTTATCTTGTAATGTTATGGAGGATGAGTCTATAGAGAAACTCTTAATGAAATTCTGTAGCTCTTATGAGTGAGGTGTAAGAATTACAGAAACACTATCGACAAATTTCACCTATGTGAGTGTGAGAGTAGGGCCACTCTCTATGAGATTTGGGTTTATTCTCAAATACACTCATGAAACCGGGATTAGCACAAGGCCGTAATGTGCTGGCTAATAAAGCTTATATCAACACCTGGGTTACTATGTGTGAGTAATAATTCTTTATTTCTCCTAAGCAGTCATAATTCAAGTCTGAGACCACTATTGACTCTAGAGTAAATGTTTTTATTTCACTAAGTGGGAGTTCAATGCAGAGCACACTTTCATGATGCATAATAATTATTTTTTGTCTAAAAATATCTCTTTTATATTATTATTTTTATTATTATTAAAAAATAGTAGGGGAATGTTAGTATTTTTTAGTAACATTTATTCCTTACTTTTTTTTTTTTTTATTCTCTCTTGATTTGTTGGTGTTTATAACATTTCTTTTGGAGAGAGTTTGTGTCTTTAAGTGGTCTTACCATTTTGGGTTTCAAGCAATTTTATTGCTTTAATGGTTTTTTGGACGTTGGTAATAACGGGCTTGTAATAAAGTTTCCCTTTCTTTGTGTTTTAACATGGCTTTAATGGATTGTAAACGTTGGCTTCTTTATTTCATTTTATTCCTTTTTCCGGTTACATCTATGAACTATATGTATATATTTGTGTAGTCTTGCGGTGATGAAAATATTAAGAGAAAGTGAGATAAATAAAATAAGCTATATATTTTTTTATAGTATTTCCAAATAAAATAAATGTGTTCTTTGAGTGAACCTTTGGGCTCAACCACTTGTGCAGAGTTGGTTCAAACTATACGATGATCAATTGGGCTGTTGTATCCTGGAGGAGTCAGGTCAAGAAAAATTCTACTGCACTGATTAATTTGAGACTTTGTACACCACAGATAGCTTGAATCTCCTTGAAGAGAGCGATATTTTGTCTTGACCTTGTTTGTTTTCGGAGATGAGATGAATTGAGATTAAAGTTAAAAAGTTGAATAAAATATTGTTAGAATATATTTTTTAATATTATATTTGTTTTGAGATTTAAAAAAGTTGAATTGTTTATTTTATTTTATATGGAGATTTGAGAAAATTGTAATAATGAAATAAGAGGTTTTCAAAGTTTTTAAAATTTTAAATTTTAGTCTTGAAAACAAATAAGGCCTTAATTTTAATTTTATTATAATTTTTATTAAATTATTATTTATTTATATGTATTTCACCAACACTAGATGTTGTAAAACTGAGCGGACTTCGGAAATTGTTGCAATTTGCAAATTGTGAAGCTAATTATTTGAGACAAAAACAATGATGTTAAAAAAAGAAAAATGGAAGCACTCGTCCTATGCCATGGAGTGTTAGCATTTTTACTAACCCTGGTCTTGCAATCTTTCCTCGCCTGGGATCGGAGTTCGGGAAGAGAGGAAGAAGGAACCTATAAAGAATTTTAGGTCCTTGAACTGAATTGAAATGAATTGACTATTTTTATAAATAGTAATAAGTTGAGATGAGATGATAGAGTAAGTTTTATGAGATCTATTTAAAATTAGTTTAGATATATTATGAGAATTGAAAAAGATTCTAAATCCTACGTGTAAAGAAATGTTGAGTTTAAAAATATTATAAGTCCCACGTGTAAAGATATTTTAAATTGAGATAAGTTTAATAATTTGATAATTCAGTGTTAAATGTTAGACTCAAATTAGATTAAAATATCCAAGTTTCAAACGGATCGGGGTTATTTGCTTTCAAAACTCTCCTCAACTCATCTCAATTCATCTCATTTTCATCATTACAACTTTTCTAAATTACTACATAAAATATAATAATATTTTCTTTTTTCAAATCTCAAAAAAATCTTTTCAATTTCCACATCAAAATATAATAAACAATCTCACTTTTTCAAATTCCAAAAAAATCTTTCCAAATTCTTACACCTAACAATCTTACTTTTTCAAATCTTAAAACAACATTATCAAATTTCTATACAAAATACAATAAATAATTTAACTTTTTTAAATCTTAAAATAATAATAATATTAATAAAATATCTTATTTTACTTTTTACAAATCATCTCAACTCATCCCAACTCTTCTCTTAATACAAACGGACTGGATCATCTACAGTTATACTTGCCCTTGGAGTGTGAGGACTTTTTGTTTGATTTATTAAAAAAAATGATTATTGATTCGAACTTCAAGTTTTAATCATAGACGGTAAGTCTAATCTATTATTAAAAAATTAATTTTTTATATAAATTTTAAGTTTATCCAAATTTTTGTGAAAGAATTGCACAACTGATAAATATGTGGATGAATTGTGATTGTGAGGAGAAAATTTTGGCTGCCGCCTAGAACCGAGAAGACTCATCCAACTACATAAGGAACCAACACTAATGGAAATTGAAATATCCTGTTGTCCAAACCAGAAAGAAAACGTAGCATTCTCTCTATTTAAGGACTATTCATTACTTGTGATTGTCCTACCCTAACTCCAACAGCATAGCATTTTCTCCATTTCTTCTTCCCAGAAGCATATTATTTCACGCCTTGAACTTCTCATAACGTCAAGCTTTCCCTGTCACGCCCTCAAGACTATAGGCACGCCGTCTCTGTCTACCCAACCTAGGCGGAGAGTGAAAGCAAGGAAAAACCAAAGGTACAATTGTTTCATTTCTCTGAGTAGTTCGTGTTTTATGATTGTGAGCTGTTTCACCCATTATTAGGGTTTGTTATCTTATTCTGGGCATTCTTATGTGGGTACTCTAGGGCTTCTTAATGTCTGCGAATTCTGCCCATATCGACCTGAACTCAGACGTTCTTCCGTTTGACCTGGAAAACATGGCTCATGGTGTAACCGATTCTGAACCTGTAACCCTAACTGAGACTTTCAAGGGTCAAAGTCAGGTCCAGGGTTCTCCAAAGGAGCGAATAGTGGATGAAGTTGGGAATTTTAGTGCAGCCAAGGGGTTGGAGATCGGTGGGTCTGATGGGAATGCGGTTGTTGAGCCTGTGATTGATGGATTGGAAAAGGAGGCTTTAAAGAGAGTAACCCATTTTGCAGACGGCGCGAATGTTGCAGAAGCGGAGACAGGAATGGTAGATAGAGGCGTTAATCCAAAAGACGGCGATGTTTCACTGGGGCTGGTGAAAGAGGATGTCAATGACTCGGATTGTATGCAGGAAGGAATAGAGCCTCAGGTCGAGTCTGTGAGCAAAATACCAGCTGAAATTCCAGGTATGGAAGCAAAAGTAGCTGATATCAACGAGACTTTCTGTGATGAAAATTCTAGTGTGTGTCCGACGCACGTTTCTGAGGCTTTAACTTCTGAGGGATCAGAAAACCGGACCATGAAGATAGATGCAATGATAGAGACCAATAAGAATCAAACCGCAAGCACTCGTGTCCTAGAAGCTGGGGTTGTCCAGAATATTGGAGACGATTCTAATATTTTCAATCTTGTTGTAGATTTGAATATATCGAATGTTTCAAGTGACGTCAATGTCAAATCTGCTGCCTCAAAACTAGAATTTCATGTCTCTGATCTAGTATGGGGCAAAGTTCGGAGTCATCCTTGGTGGCCTGGGCAGATTTTTGATCCTTCGGATTCATCAGAAAACGCAACGAAGTACTCTAAAAAAGGAAGTTACCTGATAGCATATTTTGGGGATCAAACATTTGCTTGGAATGAAGCATCGTGGATAAAACCCTTTGGTCCACATTTCTCGCAAATGGAGAAGCAGAGCACTAAGGAAGAATTCCGATATGCTCTTGACTGTGCTTTGGAAGAGGTTTCCAGACGGGTAGAGTTTGGGCTGGCCTGTTCCTGCATATCAAAAGAAACATATGCCAAACTCAAAACTCAGATAATAGTTAATGCTGGAATCAGGGAAGAATCAAGTAGAAGAGATGGTGGGGATAGTTATTTGAATGCCACTTCTTTAAAACCCGTGCAACTTCTCGAGTTTATGAAAACAACAGCTCAATTGCCATATGGTGGAGGTGACAGACTGGAATTTGTAATGTCACAGGCCCAATTGTCAGCCTTCTATCGCTGGAAGGGTTATTCAGAGCTTCCCAAGTTTAATATGCTTGGTACATTGTTTGAGAGTCAGGAGGACAATCAATTGCTTGAGGTGAAAAAGAATCACAGAGAATTCAATGTGAATGATGTTCCGGATATGGAGAATGACAATTCAATATCCTCTGGAAAAGGAAAGTCAGAGACTCAAGTTAGCTCTTCCCGTAAGCGTAAGCGTAAGCACACTTCTGGAGATTCTTTGCTCCCCAACAAAAAAGAGACAAACTTGCTGGATTTGCTTGTTGAGAAGGGCTTGCGCACGCCAAATGGAGGAAACAAAACAGGCAAGGAAGGTGTAGGTAAGTTGATTTCACAATCTTCTAGTCAGAAACGAAAGGCTGTCGATGCATTGCCGGATGATTCGTCTATGAAACGTGGGAAAAGCGATCCATCAACAGGAGTTGTCGACGCACACGCACGGACCAAGCAAACTTTTAGAGTTGGAGATAGCATTCGTCGGGCTGCTAGCCAAATGAATGGGTCAAGTCCAATACTCAAGTATGGTGATGGAATGTCTCAAGAGGCCAGGGTTGAGAATAAAAGCATACAGAAACCGAGCACGGAGTTATCTTCTCCTGATGAGATGATGTCCCAGCTCTGCTTGGCTGCCAGAGATCCCATGAAAGGATACAGCTTTATATTTTCTATGGTCGGATTCTTCTCAGAATTCAGGAATTCTGTTAGCCTGGATGATCCTAGCTTAGAGGAGCATGAACAGTCTTTGAAACAAGTTTTTGGTGGTAAGAATAGAAAGAAATCAACCAAGACTGGAAGAAAATCAACTATGCCAGGAATCACTGAAGCTTCTGGGACAGACTTTTTGAGCGAATCTTACTGGAGTGACAGGATTGTCCAAAGCATTCCTGAAGAGCAGTCATCATTTGAGAATCAGCCCGACAGTCCAAGTGGAAAGGGTTTTCCCACTATTGAACCACAAAGGCCAAATCTTGATCATACGCAGAAGGGTTCTGGTAAAAATCTTGAATCCGAAGCAGGGATGACGGTAGGACACCACTTGGAGGAGGAAAGTTGTGAGCAAGATTTCCCCCCCACAGCTCTGATTCTGAACTTCACGGACTTGGATTCTGTTCCTTCAGAAGCAAGTCTCACTAAGATATTTAGCCAGTTTGGGACTTTGATTGAATGTCAGACTGAAGTTCTGAAGAAGAGTAGACGTGCCAAGGTGGTTTTTAAGAAACGCGATGATGCAGAAACGGCTTTTAGCAGTGCTGGGAAATACAGTATTTTTGGGCCTTCGCTTGTCAGTTACCGACTCAAGTATATTATGCCCCCTAACTCTAAGGCCTCTGCACCAACAAAGCGAGGTGGAAAAGTTACCGCGACATCGCTTTGAGGCAAATGTATATGATGTTTTGAACGCTCTCTCAACTGGATGTTAAGTTCAGCTTTTAGGAATTTGTTTAGGATTGAGTTATGAACTTTACTATTTAGTGCTTTTATTTTGAGGCTCTCTCTCTCTCTCTCTCTCTCTCTCTCTCTCTCTCTCTCTCTCCATTAGTATGACACGGGGGCACACCTGCACACAAATGTGCATGTGCATGCAAGGAGCCACAAAGCATGGTAGACATCCAAAATCACTCTATTTTATCAATTGTCTTTCTATCCTACCGGATAAAAGATACAGAAATAAATTTTGAGCTTTGCTGAAATAGTTTTGAAAATTTGGGATGTTAGGAAAAGTTTTTTGTCACATCCTATCTCATTTTTTTTTCAAACATCATTCAACTATAAACACTTTCAAATTAATAATTACAATTTTTTCAAACTAATCATTACAATTTTTACAAATTTTTAAATAAAAAAATTTAACTTTTTGAAATTTTAAAATAAATAATAATAATAATAAATTATATTGTAACATTATTTTAATTTTATAATATTTTTTATTTTTTTTTCTAATTTTTCAAAATTGACTACGTTTGGATATTGAGTTGAGTTGTGAATAGTAGTATTTTGTGAATCCCATTGAGATGAATTTAACTCTTTTAGATTGAGATGAGTTTAACTTTTAAGTTGAAATATATGAAATAGGTTAAACTGAGTTTAACTTTTTTTATGTGAAGTTGAAAAAGTAGTGAGTCTCATCAATTGGTTTTAGATGAGTTGAATTTGGTTCAACATCCAAATACAACCTAAATAATTAATTCAAATAATTTCACTACTATTTACAAATCATTTTACTATTATTTACAATCTAAATAATTAACTCAAATGATAGCAGAAGTAGGAGACGCTATACCCGAATGGGGTTGTGAGATAAGTCAGTTCTTGAACACTTGACAGTTGCCAACTCAAAAGAAAAAGGCGAGGAGGGTGAAGAATAGGGTCGCCCAATTCATCCAGGTGGACGGGAATCTATACAAACGAAGTTTCTCTCCCCCCTCTCAATCTCAGTTTTATTTTTCCTAAAAAAGTCTGTATGTCATGGCGAAGATACACTAAGGAGCTTGCGAGAACCATTCGAGTGGAAGGACCTTGGCAGGACAAGCACTGAGAGTAGATTACTATTGGCCCTGAGCCTTCAAAGACGTAGAGAGATTCGTGTAAAGGTGCAAGAAGTGCTGGGTACATGCACTAGTCCCGCATTGCCCACCAGAGAAAATGACATCCATCACTTCCCCTTGGTCATTCATGCATTGAGGGTTCAACATCGTGGGGCCATTGTGCGGGGAAAAGGCGATGCGAAGTTCCTCTTAGTAGCGGTGGATTATTTCATAGAGTTGGTAGAGGTGGAATTCTTCGTAACGATAATTGCCACTAGCATGACTCGGTTCCTGTCAAAGGCCATAGTGTGTCGATACGACATACCCCGAGTCATCATCGTGGACAACAGAAGACAGTTCGATTCTGACTTCTACAGAAGTTGGTGCGTCAAGTTGGGCATAAAGGCCAAATATTCGTCCCCGAAACACCCACAGGCTAACAAGCAAGTGGAGGCGACCAACAAGACCCTTGTGGGAATCCTGAAGAAAAGGTTGGCGCTAAGAAGGGGGCGTGGGCAGAAGAGCTTCCTAGAGTTTTGGGGGCATACCACGGTGAAGACCCCCACTGGACAGACCCCTTCGCATTAGTGTATGGGAGTGAGGCGGTCATCCTGGTGAAGGTGGGCATACTGACTTTTCGAGTTCAACATTTCAAAGAAAGAGCAAATGAAGAAGGCCTACACGTGAACCTGGACTTGGCAGAAGAAATGAGAGATGAAGCCGAGGTGAGAATGGCGACTGGCAAGAGAAGAACAGAGCAATACTTAAACTGAAGGGTAAAGGTGGGAAGGGTCGTACGTGGTTACGGCCTGCTGCAAACCCAGAACATATTTGCATAAAGACGCCAAGGGGAAGGAGTTGTCGCGCCCATAGAATGTGAAGCACCTCAAAAAATATTCTGTATAATAATTGCATGAAAGGGGAGTAAAACCCTCATATTGATTTTTCCATGAAAGAATCTCGTTGTTTACATTTTACTAACATGTTACAGCATCCATACACAATAAAACCCTTCGCTCGAATCTCTGCTGTCAAATGAGGGAATACTTCTCCTAAGTGTCCTAGTCCCTTCTTGCCAATTAGCGTAGTCAATTCCAAATCCCACCTGGTTTCTCAAATCGACACTTCACACTCGTACCTTGGTGACCAATCGCCACCCACGCGGTCAATTTTAGATCTCGCCTGGTTCCTCAAGTCGATGCTCAGCGCTCACACCCCAACGACCAATCGCCACCCAACACGGTCGATTTCAAATCCTGCCTAATTCTTTAGGTCGATGCTTCGTGTTTGAACCCAGGTAGTCACAAGGGGGATTGCCTTTCCTAATGTCTCAGTCCCTCCTCACCACCCAGCACGATCAATTGCAAATCATGTTTGGTTCCCAGGTCGATGCTCTGCACTCGACCTCAGCGGGCATAGGGGGAACACCTATCCTAAGTGTCCTAGTCCCTCTTCTCCACCCAGGGCAATCAATTTCAGATCTCGTCTGGTTCTTTAGGCCAATGCTCCGCGCTTAGCCCTGGCGACCAATCACCATCTAATGCGGTCGATTTCAGATCCCACCTGATTCCACAGGTTGATGCCCTCTGCTCGAGTCTAGGAGACAAAAATGGGAACACATCTCCTAAGTGTCCCAATCCTTTCTCTCCACCAAGCACAATCCATTTTAGACCCCACCTAGCTCTTGAGTTCAATGCTCCACTCTCAAACCTTGGCAACCAATTGCCACTCAGTGCGATCGATGTCAAATCTCACCTGGTTCCTCAGGTCATGACAAAACAAGTTCAGTCTAGCCTTAAAGCGATGACCAATTGGGAAAATGCAAACCAACAATTGCACATGTAAAGAACGCAAAAGATTGTGTTCGTTATATGATCCAAGCATTAAATAGTACATAGACCCAATATTTGGGCAAAGAAAAAAGAGAGAGACAGAAGAATAAGAAGAAAGCACATTATGGGTGACAAGGAAGAATTTACCACATACATTCACTAGCATTACAAAGTACAAGGTACAAGGTATAATGTCACAACCCAAGGATGGGGTTTCGGAGGAGGAAAGGTGTTAGGCATCAAGTCACAGCCCAAGGGGTTGAGTAATTGGAGCGAGGAGCCGTCGAGTCATAAAGACCTCAGGTTAGCTCTAGGAGGTTGCCCTGGGATTCTTAGGGATGAAACGCCACGTCCTCTCCAAGCCCTCTCGATAATCGTGACCCCAGGCCTTGTAGTGAACCATCCTCGTTGCCGTCAATTGGGGGAGATCAACATCAGATCGCCCTGCGAGGCAGCCAACTCAGTCATAAGGGACCACCCACGCCAGTGATCTCATTTTGGGCCAAACCCAACTCAAATCTTAAGGACCTAAGCTATGCTGCCAGAGACCCGATTTCTTCTCGACTCCGCCGAAGGGCCTTCGCTCCCAAAAGAGGCATACTAGGGACAGTTGTCTCCCGAAAGGCCTTCGCTCCAGCCCCGCTCCGCCCCGCCCTGCCTTCCCCTCGCAGGAACCACACTAGCACGACCAACCCACTCGGTGAGGTCAGGAAGGGAAGTTTGGTGGAGAACTAGCACCCTCCTTGACACCAGCCTCCCTCGTAACTTGGGACCCCACCACCACTGTGTCAGCCTCCTCTGTAGTTGGATGCTCCACCACGCCTCCAACTTGAGCCTCACTGCTCTTAGACCTTGGTGTCCTATCGCCATCATGGCTCCCGAAAGGAGCCTTCGCTTTGATACCCCCCTAGGCCAACTTTCCCATCAACGTGATGCTGGAGCAAGGGGGAGGCAGAGAAACTTCCTCCCCACCTGGGGTTGCGACCAATCAATCTCTTCAGGGTGAGTCCTCAGCAGCTGAGCGGAAGGTAGGTTTCTCACCCCAAGAGGTCATGGACAAAAGAGAACTGGAGGGGCAGCCCTCCCCTACTAATCTTCCTAAAGACACGGCGGAAGCAATAGCCAACAGAATACCTTCGACGCCCTCAAAAGGCTCACCTGACAACTGAGCCTCTTGGCACAAGATTTAGAAAAGTTGTGAAGAAGACCATGTCAAGCTCCTGGTCCATGCCATATGACCCCTTAGACGAGCCTTGACCGCTTGGCGAGGTAGAAGCCGAAGTCCGATGATGGGGAGGAGCGGTCTATGAACCCAAAGAAGAATGACTGACACCCATGATCGCCGTGAAATCAGTCTATGCTTCTTCCATGAGGATCCAAACGCTGTCTAGCGAGGGTAAGTCGTGCTTCACCTTTGACCTCTTTGTGCCTCCTTTTCGAGGCAGTGACAAGGTCGACGCCCTGGTCGGAACAATGGGTGAGGCACCGGATGTCTGGCCCGTGCTATCTGGTTGTGAAGTCAGGCCTCCTAAAGTTGTTGTTCGACTTGTTCAATTGATTTCAAAGCCGGCGCAACACCCTTTGGAATATTGCTGTAAAATTGGTGTCAGAGAGAGATGGAAACAAGGCTACTTCTTTAATTATGCTTGTCAGTTGTGGGTTCCATGAAGTTCAAAATTGAACTGCACTCAGTGAAAGTTAAAACTTGTGTTTGGATGTTGAACAAAGTTTAAAAGTGAACTGCACTCAGATGCTTCCAACATCCAAATGAGCCATTAATATTCAACTAATAAATCTCAAAATTCTTTTATTCCTTGTTCTACCCCTTCATTTTCTGGTTATTTATTGATTTGCAATTAAACTTTTATTATTTTCAATTTTATAAAATTTACGTTTTGACCTTGTTTTCAATTATTTTTTGTATACTTCAGTTTCTTTCTATTTCTTACCCATTCTTATGTCTATTTTTTTTATTTAAATATATTTTTTAACCCCTTTTAAACTTATAGTTGCATAAACTTACCTATTTACACTTAAACCCTATTTTACCATTTTTTTCACTTCACTTTCATTTCCATCAAAGAATCAAGCATATGAAAAGTTACAATTATCCTTGCTAATCCAACTATGGCCAATAAGGTTTACTTCTAGTTCAACCTACACAAAGTAGGTTTAAATATTGTGACTTGGTGGATTTAGGCTACGTTTGGATGTTAAATTAAATTGAGATGAGTTAATTTCTTTATGAATAGTAGTGAGTTGAGATGGTGGAGTAAGTTTTGTGAGACCTACTTAAAATGAGTTTAGATGTGTTTAGATGTTAAAATGAATTTAAATATATTTATAAGAATTTGAAAAAAATTATAGGTCCTACTTGTAAAGAAGTGTTGAATTGAAAAAGATTATAAATTCCAAGTTTAAAAATATTTTGTATTGAGATAAGTTTAATGATTTGAGAGTTGAGTGTTTGGATGTTAGACCCAATTTAAAATTAAACTGAATTGAATTGATATCAATAGAGTCTAACACCAAAGGAGACCTAAAGTTCTGTTTGTGTGCAAGGAAAAGAAGTGAAATCTCTAGAAAAAGGGCAGCGATGAGTTCGGTCAGCTGCCGTAGGGAAAAAGGAAGATTAAAAAAAGAGAAAAGAAATGGAACTATGGAAGAGGACAAATGTGGTCATCTGCCGTTGTGTCATCATCTCAAGGGTGAAAGACTGTCTTCTTCCGGCTGCCAAGTGTTTGTAGTTTTGTCTGCCAAATGGCATGCCATGTGTAGTTTTATCTTATCCGATGTCTCTGCGTACGTTTCTCAATCGATTTACTTGTTTAAACCCTCATTTTCCCCTGATTGTCACATATGTCAACATGGATTTCACCTACCATGGGATGACAAGATTGCTCTTATATCGGAGGATACTCATTGGCCAGGGGATGCACCCAAAGGAACTCACGTTGATCCAAGATAATGGTTTAGCTGATTGGATTAGCAAATCATAGTGCAGCTAGTAATGATGATTTTTTTAGTTCAATTTCTCAATTCCCTAAGAACTTAATGGGATTTCATGCTATGGACAAAGATTGCTTCCTAGTTTTCGTCAAGTATAATTCTTCTATGTCGTCCTATTTTGTCTCTTCATTTTTATCGCTCATATATTTATTTATTTTTTATATTTTTACTTTTACTTATTGATTAAAGAAGTAACTATTAGTGCATTGATATTTTTAAAAAATATTTTAAAAAATGAATAAATAAATAAATAAATAATTGAAAAGGAGAATTTTACTTAGGGGTGTCCACGCCCAGTAGTCATGGCACCCTAGCAGGACTCTTTCATCAATTGATATAGTAATACTTAAGCATGGTTTGGTTTAGGGGTGCTACCTGCCCTGTAGGGGGCGGGGCCACCCCTCCCCAGCACCCCGCCCACATGGGGTTGGGGGTGGGGATTTCACCCTCATTCCCCGCCCCCGGGATGCGGGGGCCGGGTGCAGAGCGGATTAGGAATCTGTCCCGCCTCCACTACTATTAAAAAAGAAAAATACTACATTTTTATTTATTTAAAAATATTTCAAATTTCAAAAATAATTAAAAATACATTTTTAGACCCAAATTATAAATTTAAACAATGTAAATATGACTATAATTTAAAAACTATGTTTTAAATTTGATAGTAAATATTTTGTGTAAATTGTAGTGTATTAATTTTTAAAATATGTAGTTTTTAAATATATCAATGCATTATTTGTGAACAAGTCTAACAATTATAATATATATTTATATAAACATATATTTATGTATATATATAATATATATATATAAATATAAGCGGGGGCGGGGTTGGGCTCTCCCCGCCACCCGCCCCTGCTAGGGGCCCCAGATGCGGGGCGGGGTAGCTGGGGCAGGGCCCCGTTGCCCACCCCTAGCTTGGTTTGGTAGATGAGATGAAATTATTTGATCTTATTCTATCTAATTATTAGAATTTTTTTTAAACTCTCATACAAAACATAATAAATAATTTAATTTTTAAAAATTTTAAATAAAAATAATATTAAAAAATAATATTCTAATAATATTTTATTCAACTTTCATCATCTCATCTCATCTCATTTATATAACCACATCGTGTGCTACATGAAATTTAACTAATCAGACATAAAAATTTCTGTATTGGATTAGACATTGTGATGTAACTTTTGGTAATGAGGTATTAGTGTCTCAACAAATTTTTCTGTGCGCAATAATTTAGCCATATTTTTGTTTATGTTATTTTCTCTCTCCAAAAACCCATCTCCCACATTTAGCTACAATAACTTGAAATTATTCAACAAATTTTATCTCAACCGTAGCAAAGTCATATTATTATCTTATTCTTATTTAACCACAGTAGAACAATGCAATAAAACCATTTCCCTCAGTTTATTTCCCTTTTTTATTCTTATTTAACTTAATATTTCATTCATATTGTTATGATTGTTGAATTGGAAAATTTTGTAGATATTCGGCTTAATGCAAGAAAGGTTAAGAAGTTTAGACATTAGATGAAATCTGAAATTAGTGCAATCATAGAATTTTATATATTAATTGAAAATATAAGTAAAAATAATAATTTAATTAGAATGAACGAAATAGTTATATTTTGTTATTCAGTATAAAATCATAAAATTCTATAAATGAATAAATAAATAAGTATAAAATCATTAAAAAAATGTGCATTAAAAATTATAATAATTAAAATATATTTTATTTTATTTAGAAATAAAATATAACCTGTAGATCTCTAAAATATAACGATAAGAAATTAGATAATAATACTAATAAAGTAAAAAATAAATAATAATATATTAATATATAAAGTTTAGATGGATAATCTAATATGAAATTAGGTTTTAAATGAGATAGACAAAACGGAAAAAGTATGAACATGATAGTAGACAAGTTTTGGCTAATGAGAAATATTGAACCGATGCTAGTGCTCTAAGAGTATAATTTTTATAAAGGAGGATAGCTTTTCACAAGAATTTGATTTTTGACTTGTAAATTTGAAATTTGAAATGGTCAAAGTCTTCAATTTATTCATGGTATTCCTTAGCCGAAGTAAAGATTGATTTATAAAGTCTCAGGTCTTGTCCCTTTAAGAAATAAAGGAACTCACTTCATGGCTAAGTAACAAATAAACAAGGCTGCTAGTTTCAGATCATTTGTTCCATTTACATACACAAGGACACAAGGGCTCCTGATGTGTTTGGCAGGAAGACCAACTGATTCAAAACATAACTGTAAAGATGTCCAAGCGAAAATTAAGAAGATAGAGTAGAATATCTAGTGCGTCTATCTAGAGCCACAACACACATCAGGTTAAAAGAACTGACACTAAGTTCACCATTTTCACATTCTTTTCCATGAAAAGTTCAGCTGCACCCACCCACCAAAATACCTGTCAAGAATGAAGTGAAGAGAGAACTAAGTTCAATAGAATATACCAAAAGCAGTAAGATAATAATAGTATGGAACAATCTGCTACCTGTCACATTATTCCATTTTACTTCTGGCCCTTCTTCCATAGCACTCCAATCTTCTTCAACATGTTTCCGTTTTTCTTCTTAGGCGAATCATCATCCATGTCTTCTGAATAAGGTGAATCCATAGGATTGTAGCTGTTGTCATGAGAAGCTGTTCTCTCCACAAATTTCCCATTGTTTGCTGTTGAAAGCATTGCAGCAGCTGCCTCAGCTGCCTTTCTCCACTGATCTGACTGCACCTTTAACCTCCTCAACTCGGCCTCCATTTCTGAATTTGCAGCCTGTGCTGCATCGAGCTGCTCAGTCGCTCGATCTGCTCTTTGGCTACTTTTATCTGCTTCTTCTGTTATATTGCCAAGTTTCATCAGAGCCTCCCGCTCTGCAGTCCTCGCTGCTTCTGCCAGAGCAACAACCTCATCATTAACTTGATTCCTTTCTAAGT
Source organism: Pterocarya stenoptera (assembly GCA_003123785.1). Taxonomy (NCBI): domain Eukaryota; kingdom Viridiplantae; phylum Streptophyta; class Magnoliopsida; order Fagales; family Juglandaceae; genus Pterocarya; species Pterocarya stenoptera. Next base: position 81,723 of record QEOT01004892.1, read on the forward strand.
CCCTCTTCTTTATTTCCATCTTGAGCAATTCATTTACCTCAGTGATATTCTGCAACTCTGCCTCCTTACCCAACAAACTTGCCTTCAACTCTGCTAAATCTGCCTCTGACTTCCTCAGGGCCATTGCAAGTTTATATTCTTTTTCACTTGACAGGTTTTTTTCAATCTTCAATTTCAGCTCCCCATTTTCTTCTGAAATACTCTGCAATTCAGTTTCCTTGCCCATCAAGCAAACCCTTAACTCCTCAACTTGAGCCTTCAATTTCTCTAATTCCGACTCCATTTCAGCCTCTCGTTGGCATGATTCTGATTTTGTCTGCTCAAGTTGTTCATAGGCACTTCTAATCTGTAATGTGCTCTGAATATATTCTTCCTGGTACCTGACCTCAGCTGCATCTAAAGCAGCTTTCAATTTACCCACTTCACGTTTCAGAAAATTAAGCTCCACTTTAAGCTGGTTAGTTTCCTCATTTTCTTCATTTTCCTGAACAATCTTGTAAGTGCCCGTAGGATCCGCCAACTTTTTGCCATTGCTATCAACCACATCTACCTGGAATGTGCTCACACGTCCCTCCAATGATTCCACTTGCACTTTTGATTGCTCTAATTCAACTGACAAGGAGTTGTACGCTTCCATGGCTTTGATGCCATCTGACCGGAGCATTTCTGCAGTTGCATTCGCTTCTTCCAATTCCCTTTGAGTTTTATTAACAACATCTATGGCCCATGCTTCAGATTCTTTGCAATTATTGCATTCAGTATTCAACCTTTCAACCAGGGCTAGAGTTCTAGAAAGTTCCATTCTCAAGCCCTTGATCTCCGCATGTGCTGATTCTGCACTCGTAGTTTGGGTAGCTTCTGATTCACCCACCACTTCAAGCTGAACTTTTAGCTTCTGAATTTCATTCATAGCAGAAGCCAGGGCAGCAGAATCCATAGAGTGCTGCCTCTGGACAGCCTCAAGTTCAGATTGCCATGCTCGATCACGATCCTGGGAGATTTTACGGAGCTCTTGAAGCCGAGCTTCTTCAGAAGCAGAAAGCTCCAGCAGCTGCTGCTGGGATTCCTCAAGCTTTGCTGACATGTCAAAGAGCTCCTGCTTGGCCTCTTCAGCCTCCTGTTGGGCTCTCCTCTTCCATGATTCAGAAGAGTTCAGTTGGTCCTTTGCCTTTTTCAGATCCTCTTGGAGTTGCGCAAGCTGCGACTCCAATTCAGAAACTCGGCTTGGGCGCTTCTTCTGGAGCTCAAAAGACAAAGGGGGATGACATTAAGAGAAGACAAAAAGGATTAACTAAAACATCAAGCAATAGTTGTTAAGAAACTTTTAAAACCGAAACTCAAAATCTTTTGAATAAAATTATGACAATTAAAAACTCAAATGATGCTTTATAAAAACAGCAGTGTGCATGTGATTGCCAACATGAGTATGAGCGACCGGAAGAAACTCTCCAACAAAATCACATGAATTTTTTTTTATTAGTAAAAATGAGCAGATTTTATTATTTGTTATTGTGATATACCTCAGAGTTTGGGCTTCGTGTTGACCTACGTTCAATGACTTTAGGACTTTTGTCTTTTGGTGTCCTACTGGCTGGGTCGGAATCTGAGCCCGGTGTCTTGAGTTGGCGAGCAGTCCGAGGTGTCGCAGGAGATTTCTTTTGTGGCACTTCCAAACTGGTTCTGCTTTCAGACTCAGTGGAGTGACAATCAAATCAGAAAACATATAGATAAACCAAAAATCTATTTACAGCAACTGATGACATTGGCAGCTCAAAATCAAAACGGCATTATTTAGTTAAGAAATCTTAGCATCAGGGCCATTGATATTCTTGGTGCTGACAAACACTTTTGTCAAGTAAAATATAGATGTCCTCATATTTTTCTGTCTATATCAATTCTTACAATGCAGCATGATGATCCATCTCTTGGAGAGACTGGAAACCATATCCAGAATCATCTATCTGCTGACCTCACCCACCACGCATATATTGGTGATAAACCAACATTAAAAACATATATGGAAGACTTGGGACAGGACTTCTTTAGCTTTTCAATTTCCCTTTCAGAGACTAATCAAGAAGATATGCATATTGACTGGTTGAAAATGGAATGTGTGCTTTAAAAAAATACAGAAGTTAGTTCTTCCAATCTGATGGATAAAGACAAATCATTTGGTGCATATAGGTCCTCAAAGAGTTCAATAAGTACACGCTCTGATACGTATTTTACATTAAATGCTCTTGAGATGAGTTTTTTAAAACCTTGGGTCAAACTCATTGCTTGAAACTTTGTCTTGTTACTGTTTTTTTTTTTTTTTTTTGATAGGTAAACTTTGTCTTGTTACTGTTACAAAACACTTTCTTATTTTTTCCTTTCAGATACTTCCTGGAATAGCAATGGTGCAACAGGCTAACATTCATATCTTCCACAGAATTTTGAATGAAATTATGCAAACCGTTCAGTTTATTCCAAATAGTCTATTCGAAAAATTTTGACTCCCTGCATTCTTTATGAATATAAAAAAATTAAAAAAAATTAAGTCACAGCAGCCAAACTGGATAATACTGGAATCCACCTTGTACAGTCCAAATTCAAATCATGAGGGTAAAGGTTAGAATAATGTCCAACAAAGATTAATCACAATACTATAAAAGGCTCGTAACAAACATTTTTACCTTGCTTTTGGTGTCTGCATTTTTTTTTTTTTTTTTTTGTGATCTCCTTGTGTAAAAGTGGTAATAAGGGATAAAGTAATGATCCCTCCTTCAAAGTGGACCCACAGCACCTGCCGTAGTTCTGAGAAATACTTGGATGAGAAAAAATGACGATAGGGAATATAATATATATTATGGAAAAAACGAATAAAGAGGTGCTAAAAGAGAGCTAGCTCAAGTCCATTTTCAACCTCAACGCCGAACAAACAAATAACACAATCGCTTGGAAGAAACTCCACAGGAACTACCTCCACTAACACCAACCAAAACCACTAGACAAAAAATAAAATAAATATAAGAAATAAGATAGAAAAAAAAAATTGCAACAGAAATATTTTATTAGATATGATTATGCAATCAATCTGTCAAACTTTAAATCCTCATCTTTCCTTTTTCTTTCCTTTCACTCCAGTACTTTTTCTTATACTATGGTCCCAACCCATTATTGAAGCCACTGTGGGCTAGAAGAAGGAAATTAATTACAATAATAACCAATTTAGGATCAATTGATATATTAGCTACAAAAAGGTAATCAAATGCCTTTTTCCGAAAATTTGTGGGCATATTTATTTATGTATGCATGTTCAACCGGAACACAAATAGACCACATTTATCTTATTCATATTTCGTTTAAATTCATGAGCAGAACTAGAAAAATGCTTGAAAATACAAGACAAGAAAAATGGGACCCCTCAATGTTGGCTAATCTAACAAACCTCCCCATCACTGTTCCTCAAATTTCGTTTCTTTTAACAATTTTTTTTCTCAAAAAGGTAGCAAGTGAAATAATCATGACAAGCTTAAATCAGATAAAGCAAGAGAAATTCATATTCACAACTATAAACTCCCACATTAGAAAAAAAATAAACTCCCACGTATTGAAGTAGGATAAAAAAGAAAAGGAGGCGAAAGCACTAACGAAGAAGAAATAAATATATCAATTAAAAAAATAAAGAAGACAAATATATATCATTTATATATTGAAATGAAACTTTGCAGTAAAAATAAAGCGAGACCAGACAAATGAGAGCTTCTGGGCTTTCAAGCTGGTTGATATGACCTTTGAAACGCTTAGATCTAATCACACTCTGGGTCTAAATCCCCGATCGGATGCAAATGATAGGATGAAGATAAAACAGAGAAAGCATAAACAGAGCTTTGAGCTCAGCCAACAGATGAAAAAAAGAATCACTCTTCTGAAATGTTGACATACTTCCAAAAGCATACAAAACTAAAAGTATCGAACTTCAGCTCTTCTTCTCAGAAAGCACTTTAGAAACGTTCAAGACTTTCAGCTCAACAACAAACCCACATTTCCATTCCGAAGCAGAAGCACCCCAGAAAACGAAAACCTCTCTCTCTCTCTTTCATCGAACACACAAGGGTAACAGATAGCAATATACCAAATAAACGTTTTGACAAAACCAAAAACATCTCATCCTCAATTAGCAAAAAAAAAAACAAAACTATTTTTGAAAATGTAAAATAAGAAAACATATAAAAACAAGGAAAGAAGCATTGCTGAGAAAAGAAATATAAACATGAAATACCCCCAAAACAACAGTTTTTGTCTTACCAGAAGGCCTTTCAGACTCTGTGAACTCTGGAGGAGGATGGTCTCGTTGGAGTTGGCTGACTGGTTTTTCTTCGTTCTTTCTTTCTTTTCTGGTGGGAGTTTCAAAACCCGAGAAAACCCTAGCTTTGAAAGAGAAGAAAGAAGGGCATTTGCGCCTTTGTAGTGTCTCGCACTCGTAGGCTCAGGCTGTTGGTAGGAGCTTCAAACAGCTTTGCTTCTGAACTCAGTTCCCGAGTCTCTATCTGTATTTTGTTTTGTTTTGCGTTTTTGTCAGTGGAGGGAAGTTTAGTCATCTGCGTAGGTACGGTGCGTTGCTCTACAGCATGGATACTTGGGCCACGCTCTTTCTCCACGCCCTTTCCCACGCTCCCCAATCACATGCATTGAGCGTATTTTTATGGGAAAAATAAATGCATTGTGAAAGAGAAGATATTGATAAATACTTCATGTGCAGGATATCCCACTCCAATTAGATTTTTGATAAATAAAATACATATATTTTATTTATTTTATTGATTTAATTGGTTAAAATAATTATTTTATATTAAAAAAAGTGATGTTGTCAATAGTAAGAAGCAGCAATTTTTTTGAGGGAGCCAAATTTATTAGTGTGTGACACATTGAAATTTAAAAATAATAAAAATATAACTATATATAAAATTAGATCTTGATAATTTACAAAATACACATAGAAAACAAAATCTAAAAATACAATGTCTTAATATATGTTTCAAATTTTTGATATTAAAGTTTTATAAAATAATATTCATCCATTATTATTTTTGTAATGAAATATTTAAAATTTATTTACTTCATAAAAACTATCAAGTGATCATTTAGAATGTCTTCTTTCATTCTAATATATAAACTAGTTTATTAAATTTCATATAAATTTTAGATATTTTCGTGTCACATTAAGCATATAATAGTCTAAAAAGTTTGGAGGGGCCGTGCATGTAGGTCTGTTACTAGTTATCAATCACATTAGTAAAATGAATAACTGAGTACTTAAAATTAGTGTACCAATAATTTTTGCTCAACCTAACATATATAAATAAAAGTTGTGAAATTTGATAAATACTTCATGATTTTGTCGGAAAGGTGGTTGTCGGAACAACCTATTACTTAGAACAAGGTCCCCCCCTAAGAAATATAATGCCTTGGTATATTTTGAAAAAAGATTGTAAAATAAGATAAATGTTCTAGATATTCTATAATGATAGTGATAAAAAGCTTAGCCATTGATGAGTGAAAAATATCTACATTTCTTTTTTTCCCCCATGAATGATAAGAAAAACTTTGTGTATGGTCTCATCTCGTTACATCTCATTTCCATCTAAGCATAAAGACACATTTTACAGCATTGTTCCCACAGTCACAACTCCAAGAACAAAAAAGAAACAAATGTAATACATCAATAAATTTCATTTTGCGAAACCGAACACAATGGAGCCCATGTCGTCACGTTGACGAGGCCAAAAATCATTAATTTCGAGTCTCACATTCCAAAATTAATACAATAAATAAAACATTATAAGTTTTTTTTTTCTTTCTTTCTTATTTATTGGAAAACAACAAGATCAGAAGTAGAAAAATTCAATAAAGCCGCAGGCCTTGGACCTCAATTTATTATTAGTTGTCTATGCAAATGGGTCAAGCACTATCTAAAGGAACATTTAAGCCATAAAAATAAGGGGCACGTTTCTTCTTTTCAACAAAGCGTTTGCATGTGCCCTGGGGTAATCCCCTTCTATTTAAGGACAAGCCCCCCCATTGGGAAATCATTATGGGACGGTGAGCTTAGTCACGTCTAATTGGGCCACCCAAATTCCACCAATGCACAACATTCCAAACTGACATGTTAATATTATGGTCCTGCCAATAAATGTATTTATATTTTTTTTCCTAAACCAGAATTATAAAAAATAAATAAATAAATAAATTTTGTTAAATAATCTTGTATGCCGAATATCTAAATAAACAATTACTTAAAATGTATAGCATTAACAAATATGATTAAAAATGATCAAACTTAAGATTAAGATAAAATTTAAATATTATGAAATGCAACTTCATCGTGGAATTGGAGTTGTTAACCAAAACCTATATTGAAAACTTAATTTATAGTGGCATATTATTATACATGGACAAAGGGTATTTTTAAAAGAATAATGCTACAATACTTCTTCATTTTGTCATTTCATTTTGACCGCTCATGCATTTAATTATTTTTTTTAAAAATTTTTATTACTTACTGATTAAAGAAATGACTATTAGTGTATTGATATTTTTTATATTTTTAAAAAATATTCAAAAATATTTAAAAAATAGCTTTTGCCTAGGGTTGGAGCTGCTCTGTCGTCCCATCCTTACTGTTGGGCGTACCATCTAATGGTTTTTTTTTTCTTTTTTTTTAACATTTTTTTAAAACATTTACAGATTTTTAAAAAATAAAAAATATATATGAATATATTTAAAATCATTTTCTTAATTATTAAGTAAAAAAAAAATTTAATCAAGCTGTCAAATGGAGTGACCAAATGTAAAGGGTAAAGTAGTCTTTCTCTTTGCCTAAAAGGGACGTCCAACGGTTACGGCTGACGACACCTAGTATTACTCTTTTTAAAATCCAACCAATATGGTAGGGGAAAGGAAGATGAATATTACTGTTGATGGCCCCTACTTGTAGGTAATAAAATAATGTATATCTATTGGATGAGAGTGGAACCTTTCCACTGCTACTTTTTGTTTGAGGACATATCCACTAATAAAAGCATACATATGTCGAAGGTAACGGAAATATTTTACGTTTGTTTAAGGATAGATGTCTTTGCTTTGTTTACAATGAAAGCAAGAAAGCAATTATTTTATAGCTTATGATTTTCATTATTTTCGTTTAACAGAAAACCACCTAATGCTAGCCATATGACAAGCAATATATTTTTAAGTTGGGTAGACTCAATCATTAAATTGAAAAAATAAATTGAAATAAATACAAAAATAAAAGGGTGTTTCAACAATTCCTACGTCACATATTAGGACAATTGTTGCCATTTGATTATTAGTATTCTAAGGATTTTCTTTAGATTATTTATTCTACATGATGGTGTATGGTGTAAAAGCCTTTAAATAGAATTATTATTTTCTTATAAGTTTCTCATTTTATTTATTTGTGAATAGAAAAACGGTGGTAATATTTTTGTAGTATTTTATTACTTGTTTTATATATACTTCTTTTACATGCCAAAAAAAAATTATAAGACTCATAAAATGTGTCTATTATTCTTAAAAATAAGAGTGATGTTACCTGTATTTACAGTTTATTTACAAGACTCATTTTGTTAGTTTTCTTTTGAAATTCAAATTTCATGATTTTCAACGTATCAATAACTGACACGTAGAGAAGTAAATGTTTTATAAGTATGTTACACAACCTCTCCAACCTCCACACACCACATTTTTAAAAAAAAAATTTCGAGTTTATTCTTTTTAAACTAATTCAATTCTTCTATTCATTATTCATATATTAAATATTTGATAAAAGAAAAATGTAATAAAAATTAAAAAAAAAAAGTTTGGTGTGTAAAGGTTGTATGAATAGTAGGAGATTGTATAGATTTTTTTCTTTTTCTTAAGTATATTTAGTATTTTTCAATAAATAATCTAATTTGGAAAAAAAAAATCTAATATGATTTTTGTAGGACATGGTGATGTTAGAGTTGTTATTGGGCGTAAGGAGGGGGGGACATGGGGATTTGAAAAGACCTTAGAAATCCTATCTTCGGTATAATGACACAAAGGATCCTATTCTTGAACCGTAAGCAAGAAGGAAAGGCCGTACACATCCATCATACACAAAACTTGTTTCATTTCATGGACATCAAGTTCATTACAAAGACACCACACCGTGTGTAGAAACTATAAAGTATATATTGCCTATGAAAACTACAACAAACTACCTCAATATTCTTCGGATAATATATCACACAACCCATATTTTATAGTTTGGAAATCCTTATCATCAAGATTAACCAATACTACGAATATCTTTTTTTTTTTTTTTTTTATGATCTTGCAGTTCTTTAATGAGAATAATTCAAAGGTTAGAGATCGAATCTATCTACAACCTATAATTAAATAATTAAAAAAGGTAAAAAAATGAGTTACAATTGATTGAGTTATTGTTTAGGAACATTAATCAAAACTCACATATTCTAGTATTGCCAACCCACATAATTGCATGTGATTATTACTTATAATAATGGTAGCATGTAACATGTACATCTTCAAGGAAACAAATCAAATCAGATGGTGGGATTTCTCAAGGAAAAAAAATCATATAAGGTGGTGGACTAAGAAAGAAGGATCAAAATGCTCCAAGGTATTTATCATCTTCACTTTATTTTAATTCAGATAATGATATTTAAGATTTAGGCATGTTTGGCAAACCTGATAACTTTTAAAATTCTCAAAATTTTATAAAAACTTTATTCCCAAATATCACTAAATATAAAATAATTTTTAATTTCAAGTTTTCAATTTTTTCATTTAATCATTCTCTAATTATTACTCAAATACAGAAATCAATACAAATTTTACAAACTTCAAAACAAAAACAAAAATATTTAAAAATTACATTCAAGATTTTTTTAAATTTATCTTTTCATTTTAAATTCTAATATAATGCTTATCTTAAAATATATTTTTATTCAATTTTTTCTCTCTCATTTTCTAAAATCTAATAAAATATCTTTCCTTGAACCATTTCACAACTAGTGACAAAATTTTGAGATACTTCAAACATCCAAACAGGCCTAAATTTTAAAATGTGAGAAAATAAAACAACTAAAAGGGTAAACACTAATACCGATGATGGAGTAAAATCTTCATGAGGGCTGACGGAATATGATGCTATAAATGAATGAGTATTCGTCATTTGGTTACATTTTAATTTACAGTCTTAATTATATGAACAAATTTTAGTTTATATTCGCAGTAGTGTATAATAGTTTCAAATGAATAAAAAGTAATAATTTATGGTTGAAACACTAAAGAATATACAAAAAATTTTGCAACTTCCTACTATTCACCCATACTCCATATTTCATTTTTTTTTCTTTTATCAAATATTTTTTATATGAATAGAAATAGAAATTTTAAAATATTTTAAAAAGAATAAATTCAAAAAAAAAATTAAAATTTAAAAAATAATAGAGTGTGGAGTGTGGTAGAAATTGTATAGCAAAATCCATTTTTCCTAAAAAGAACAACATTAGAATTTTTATTATTATTATTATTATTATTATTATTATTATTAATTAGGTAGCAAGATATACATACGAATAAGGGTGTGGGATCTTACCAAACTCTTCATTATAACCACTACAACACCATTCCTGATCAAGTAGATGGGTACCACCTTGAATGCTGGTTTTTGATACACTGTAAATCCACAATTAATTGCGAGCTACAGCAGATTGGGTACACTATTATGCAATTTTTATTTTTATTTTTTTTTAGAGGAGTGGAGGGTTCGAACCTAACTCTTGTTTGAAAAACAAGTCTTCTACCATCTGGTTCAAAAGATCTTACAAATGTACACATGATTTGGATAGAATTAGAAATTGGAATTATATTTGGATTTAAAATAAACCATGATTTCAAAATTCAAAATTTTATAAAGGACTTGGATGCTAGACACCAAAATTCAAATCCTCCTCCCAAAAACACACTATTTTATTTATTTTTGGATAAGCACAAACCCTAGGTCCCCATTGTTTGGATGAAAGAACAAACAACCAATAAGTTTTATTTCATCCAATCACTTTTATATATTTCCTTTCAATAAATACATGAAAGATTGTGTTAAGTTCTTTGCCCAAACTTTAAAAGTAATAAAAGATAAAAAAAAGATAAACATATAAAGATAAAATCTTTGTGGTAGAACTCAATTCACTCACGTCTCTGTATTTTTAGATGAGAAACTTGTGAATAATAAGAAAATAGTTTAAGTTAAAATATTTTATACTTTTTAGAAAATGAGAGAAAAAAAAAATTGAATAAAAATATTATATAATTAAAATATTGTTAGAATATAATTTTTTAATATAATTTTTTATTTTGAAATGTGAAAAAGTTAAATTACTTTTTTTATGTTTTGATTAGAAATTTAGGAAAGTTGTAATGATTAAGTAATAAAAGAAAATATATTTACAGTTGTGAATTGTGCAACCGTTGCTTAATCGTTTTGAAAAAGTGAATAAAACATGAGACCCACATGAAAAAATTAATTTTTAAATAGTGGACTTTACTTTTTTTCAAAGCGGTTACGCGGCGTTTACACAATTCATAATTGTATGTATAATTATTCAAGTAATAATTAGATGAAAATATTGAAGATTTGAAATTGAAAAGTGTTTGTATTTGTAGTATTTGAAGGTTAAGATGAGATTGAAAGAGATAAGATGTGACCATCTTGTAATCCAAATGAGACTAATCTTTATCGTAAAATGCAATTTACGTGTCTATCTTTCTTCCACTCTAAACTTGAAGAGATCTTAATCCCATAAATTATATATATTAAATTGAGCAAAGTAATATATGAAAGATCTACTTTACAAATATTATTGATTTCTGGAAAATGATAAATATATTTTTTTTTTAAAATTATAAAAAACTTACTTCTTTACATGACAGTTATTGATATGTTGAAAATCATAAAATTTGAAATTCAAAATTTAAATTTCAAAAGAAAACTTACAAAATAAGTTTTGTAAGTAAAATTGTAAAAACATGTAGCACTACTTTTGATTTATTTGATTGGTTCATCTCTCATTCTCACTCTTATCTTACCAAATTATTTAAAATTAGAGAAATGTTGTTCTTCCAAATGGGAGATCCCGGCAGTGTGTTTTCTTTTTTAAACTTAATGATCAAAGAAGTATTTTTTAATAATATTTTGATATTGTGATTTTTTTAAAATAAGTTTTTAAAAAGTATTAAAAAATGCATTAAAAAAAACAAAAAAAAAAAGATTGTTGGGATCCCATGTCTGGCTGTAGAGCCACTCTTAAAATTAAATAAATTAAAAATAAAAAATAAAAATACAAAATTCGAGAACCACCCGAACGATGCTGGCAAACCACCATAGCCTGGGTAGATCTCGCGCCACCTTGACGCCTGAGCAACCATGTATAGATGATAGACCACGGGATGGTGGATCTCACCACCTCGAGACCAAGGTGGCCGTAGGCCTTTTGTGCTTACTGGAGAGGACACCGCTTGTCATTTATTTATTTATTTATTTTTAAATGGATCTAATCCAATGAGCATTTTCCTATTTTTAATTGGAAGCTAATGTAAAAGGATTAAATTACACCAGGTCCTGATTGTAGATTAATTCATTTATATATCATATAATTTTCAAAGCATAGACTTAACTGTCATGAAATCACATTATCAGCTATCCAAAGTATAACAGTACTACGTCTATAAAGAAATATTACAAAAATAAGTTTATAAATAACGTGACATAATATAATATATCATATCTATTTACAACATAATACATTTTATAATCTAATATACTATATTAGGCAAGGCTCGAAAAATTGAAATTGGGTTTGGAATTGGATAAGGACTTATTCAATAAATCGAATGATTCAACAAATTGAATCAGGCGGTTTATGACAATTTTGAATAGAAACATTTCAATATTTGGGAGGGGTATTTCCCAACCCTACCCATTCTGGATGGGCCTGAGCCCAACATTGGGTCCCAGCCCAGCTTGCGTCTCATTACTCCGAGGTCTCAAAGTCACCAAAAGGGTCTAGCCCTCAAGTTTATATCAGAGAAAGAAGGATATGTAACGCGGGAAACCATACACAGGGGATATATGAGACCCGTCAACTCTAACATCTCCTGTTACACTTACCTTTGAGAAATTACATTAGTAGGATAAACAGAAGACGCTTACAACCCTCCATTCTCTAACAAAGGGCACAAGAAATGACCGTGTCATCCATGCCAAAAGCCACACCGCATTGAAGGTCCTAACCTACTTCATTACATTGCATTAAATGCACAGGCTAAGATGGATGCGAGCAGAACGACTTAATCTTGACACAAGGAATTGAATGTTCCCTGGGGACTTGGTATAAAAGCCCCTTACCAAGATACAAAGATCTCTCTCTCAACTCTAAATACTTAAACTATCAATATACACCCAATGAGACTAACTTAAGCTATCAATATACCCACCTTCTTCTCTGTATTTGTAGGTGAAGATCCCAGTTCGAGTTGTTAAAACTTTGTCCAAGTGTACGAAACACGACGTTAACAATATTGTTTAATGTAATTCAAATATTTTATATCATGTATAAAAGAGTATAAAATATAAATTAATGACTAGTTTGAATAAAAATATAACATGAATCTAAATAGTTTCAATAAATATGTAATTTATGTATTTAATCTCAATTGTCAACATTTTTTTGCCTTATATAAGAAAAAGATAAAGAGCATTAAGTTATAAACACATGGCAAGTAGTATTTTATGCATAACCATAAGTTTAATAAATGCATAAAATACCCATTCATCACCTAATTTTTTTTCAACTAAAAATATAAACAACTACTTGTTTTATTTTTTAGTTTTTCTACGATTCTAATCAGATACAATGATGAAAAAGCTAATATATGTTTAGTTCTATCATATTTTTGTACAAGAAATTAAAAGAAAAAAACTTAATTGTTAGATAATTTAAAAATAAATCGAGTTTTGAATCCGTTAGAAACGGTCTAAAATCGGTTAGAATAGGTCTAAATCGATCTATTAAAGTAGTTCAATAAACAATTCATAATGTTCACTAAAATTAGTTTGATTTCTTACTGATTTGTATTAATTTATAATATAAGTTTTCTTCTTTTTACAGGATCTTGTTAGTGAGTAATATAAAGTAACATCGTTTCTTCTCATTTGTATATATTATTATTATTAAATAGAGCATTTCTATTTATCATCCCCGATTTATTTATTTATTATTATTTTGTTTTATTTTTGCTAAACTAAAGAAAATTTTCTATTCATCATCTATACACCACATATTTGATAAGAAAAAAAATAAAAATAAAAATAAAAAATAAAAAATTATGTGTGATATGTGATGTAGAGATGATGAGTAAAATTTTTTTATATTAAATATACCAATAAGTTATGTATAATAATAATAATAATAATATGTATAATTCTGTTAAGCCACACCATCCCTCCTTTTTCTTTTTTTTCTAATCTTAAATGCCCATAAATTAAATAATTTAAGTCAAAAGTTGTTTGAGAATTCATATTAATAATCATCATCGAAATTACAATACGACGCATTGGGCGGGTGCATGAAAGAATATTTGCAGATATGCTTGGCGTCGGTGTCTCTGCTAAACTCTGAGCAAGAAGTCTACGTATCTTTTTGTGTAAATTCAAGTCGCAGCACATAGCATAATCCCCAAGAAAATGATTTTCTTGGGGATTCGGCAATGATTTTCTCAGTGCACAAACAGTCCCTAGAAAATCTTGAACAACCATGAATAGAAAAATCTTTATATGATCCCATGACTCGAGGGACATGCATCACGACAGCCTTCAATGAAGTAAAAGCAGCATTTTACAAAACCCGAGTATATAGTATAAGAAGAAAGAAAGTTGCTATTTTATTAGATAATTAGGATTAATACTTCATAAAAAAAAACATGGCCCTAGGCGAGCAGATCATAGCTAAGACAGCAAAGAAAAGTATATATGAAGAGAAACAATAATAATAAAAAAAAAACAATATATTGCTAACAATTTCCTATGCCTATTTAGTATTAAGAAAAAATATTTGCAACCGTGAATTATGCAACCGCCGTGTAATCGCTTTGAAAAAGGTGAATAAAACATGAGATCCACGTGAAAAAAATTAATAGTGGACCTCACTCTTAATAGTAAACCCCACTCTTTTTCAAAGCGATTACGCAGCGTTTACGCATTTCACGGTTGTATGTAGAATTACTCGTTAGTATTTGATGCTTAGTAATATGTTGTTGTGCAATCAACTTGGAGAAAGGTTGTCCTTCCCGTCATAGTTCTCTGGGTAAAAAGTCGTTACTAAACTCCCCCAGCTGCCTGGTAACCAAAATTTGCCACACCAATTATCCTCTCAAGAACAACCCACCCCAACCAAAGAATAGGATATGGCGTGATTGTTCTTTCACCCAAAGACTCTAATTTTTTTTATAGAACTTGATCATGACTGAAGCTCTAAATGAGGCCATCAAGTTTCTGAGCTTTCCTGCAATTCCATCAAAGTTGAACCTTATGAATAAGCAAGCAATCTCAGTTTCTGGAATACCAAAAGGGAGGCAGTCCCAGTGAAAATGTTTCCCAAAATATTAAAGAAGCATGGATAATAAATCTTCTGGTTAGAATATGAAAGTAGCATGATCGAACCACTGTACTAAGGCAGATAAAATTAATCGAAGGAAAAAAAAAATCTTTGATCTAGCTTTTCCTTATTATCACAGCAAGCCATGATCCAGCAACAAGACACATCTAGAGAATGATCACATTTGAACAACCAACCAAATGAATTAACCATAATATTTCCAATTTGAGCATTTTGCCCATCTCAGATTAGATACCTAATGCTCAGTAATAGCCCAGTAAAAATAAAATAAGAAATTCCTTTAAAACCTCTGTTCTCAACACAGAGGTTCCAAAGAGGCATGAAATTCACTTTGAGAAAAGGAAAAATCTAGTGTACACTGCATCGAACAAGTCCTCAACCACATTTCACGCAAAAATCACAGCAAACAAGTGCAAATAGTGCACAAATCAAGCATCCACATTAATGATTAGGGGAAAAAATTACCTTGGATGCAATAAACAATATCGGATCACAGGCCCAAATTCCTCGAAGTGAGTTTGTCCCCAAGCAATGTCACTTTCCAGCAATCAACTTGGAAAATAAAGACTGTATTCTTTTTGGGCACAACTGCAAATTATCCAAGAAAAAATTTGGCATGTAATTATTCCAGAAAATTAAGCTCCAAATATCACCACTTCCAATATGTAGAGTCACAGGAAGAGAAGAACATGTAGAATTATTTTTTTTCACAAGTAGAATAAAGTTTTATTTAAAATAAGTAAACAGGCATTGTCCAATTGCATATAGAGTATATGAAAGAGCACACCTATTACAAGTTAGGCATTAGAAAATGAAACAAGAAAGTCATAAATAGTAGATCCGTTGAGTACAATGACCGAAGCCCAAAG
The DNA here is from genome assembly GCA_003123785.1 of Pterocarya stenoptera. Taxonomy (NCBI): domain Eukaryota; kingdom Viridiplantae; phylum Streptophyta; class Magnoliopsida; order Fagales; family Juglandaceae; genus Pterocarya; species Pterocarya stenoptera. Next base: position 97,321 of record QEOT01004892.1, read on the forward strand.
GAATAAGGTCTGAAAAAAGAAACTTCTAAGCTCATCAAAAGAATGCTCCCTATAATCATTCCTTTCAAGCCAAATGCACCACCAAGCGAGGCATAAAGGAATCATTCTCCATATAGCAGCAAAATGTGGGTTGCCATGAAGGCCATGATCCATCGTCCTCCCAGGCATCACCCATGCAAGTCCAGTTCTGTTGAAAATCTCATCCCATAGCCCCCTTGCCACCTCACACAGTAAAGTAATAAATAATCCACAAATTCACCGCTTTTCTTACACATATAACACCAATCCACAACAATTACTCCTTGCTTTCTCAAGTTGTCCATAGTCAAGATCTTCCCAAGAGATGGAGTCTAACTGAAAAAAGCAACCTATGGAAGGGCACCTTACTCCTCCAAATGCACTTCCAATGAAATGGAATTTGGCTATGACAAACCAGAACCTTGTACAATGAGCTTCTTTTTCCTGTAGTGTATCCATAACATTCTATCCACCTCAACACCACCAAAGCTCGAAGCATATAACAAGCTGAAAAAGTTGGAAATAGCTCCAATTTCCCATACTGAGCAGCTCTAATAAAACGAACATTTCATTGTGAGGAACCATTAGAGCTGTCCAAAAGATACAACACCGAGGCCTCCTGATCAAGAGCAATACGGAAAAGGGAAGGGAACACAGTTTTGAGAGAGGAGTTACCACACCAAACATCATGCCAAAATCTAACCCTGGATCCCTCAACAACAGCAAATCCAACGTGACCAGCAAAAACATCCCACCCCTTCCTACTATTTCTCCCCAAAATCCACTCCATGCACACCCCTCACTTGATCAGAACACCAACTACCCTAAACTCTCCCATTCTTGGATCAACTACTGCCCTCCACACAGACCCTTCTTGGTGATACTGCCATAACCATCTCCCAAGAAGAGCCTTATTAGAGATCCTCATGTTACAAGACCCCAAACCTTCACTAGAGTAAACATAGTACCTATTTAGATATGCTCGAATAACCCCATAGCATCATAGTAGATGTAAATGGAGCAAGTATACTATGCTCCATAGCGTCAGACTTTTTTTACAGTTAATAATTTGGGTACACTCAATTTGCGATTGCTTCCAATCATGCAGGAAAGTGTACAGCTCTTGTGAAGGATGGACATTAACCTTGTTGTAGATGTGATGGTCATAGGCAAGGCTCTAGGACTAGATCCTAGCATGTATTGCATGTGCTTCAAGGGCAGGTCTATTGCAATTCTCCAATGGCTCCCCTCAATGGAATGTTAATATTTTCATAGCGGCCATGACTGGAAGATAGATGCCTTCATAAAGTTCTTCAACTTCAGGTACTCGCAAGATTACATCTTGGAGGCGTGGTTAAGATATTCTGGGCCCCAACCAAGAAAGGGAAGTATGCTGTCCTAGATTCCTATAAGGTACTTATACCTTAGGATGGTATCCATTCCCCTGGAAAAATATTTAGTGGACTAAGGTGCCTTTGAGTGCAGCTTTTTCTTGCCCATACAGCCTTCTTTGGGAAAATCCTCACAATGGACAACCTAAGGAAACGCTATATTATTGTGACAAACTCGTGCGTCATGAAAAAAGAGCAGCTTGAATCTATAGACCACCTTATATTCCATAGTGAGTCTGCCGGTCCATTGTGAGATGATATTTTTAATGAGTTGGGTTAGCTTGAGTTATGCCTAGAAGGATGGTAGATCTCTTCACCAATATATGAGGGTCTTATGGTAGCCCATATACAATTTAAGAATCGCAAGCGGACATTGGAGTAGCTTAAAAAGTTTCTTTTTATACTTTGTTCCTTTGGGTACTTCTATAGATTGTCATGAGCTGAACTTCTATGGTTTTCTTCTCTATTAATTGTTCTAATAAACTGCTCTTCTTGTATAGCACTATGTGCTTGGTCTACGCAATATGCGTTGTTTTCATAATAATAATAATAATAATAATAAGATGTGATGTTCATACATTAACCAAAACCACAAAACTTCCATCACATAGTAGACTACAAATATCTTCTCTTTTCCAACTTTTACTTTGCTTGGATTAAGACTACATAGCCCTCACTCACCATGGATGGGTAACTATTAACTATGCTTAAAAAAATAAAATGCATGTAAAGCATGCTTTTCCAGTCTTACTAATCAGTAAGAGAATTCTGTAATTAAAGTAAATATTTCAGTAACTTGACAATTTATACATGCTGCAAGGAAAAAATCATTTGATTGGAAGGGGTTATTTGGTTGATAATAAAAATCAACTCATACACAGATCCTCTTTCCTCTGTAGACGATTAGGAGACATGAATAATCATGCTTTTGAGGGTGTTGAGAAGTTTTCTGTTGACATCAGCTCTACTTTGTTAAAATTTTTGGGTGATCTTTATATGAACAGAGTGCTGTAAATGAAGGGTTCTCAAATTGCAATTTTTAGGAGACTCTCTTGTATACTCCACGTGTATATCACTTTCCTCTCCTATTGATTAGATTTATTATACTTATTAAAAACAAAAGGAAAGCAGATATACTGGCAAAACCTCTTACTTCTGCCAGCTGTAGTGCTGGAATCTGTTACTTCATACAAGAAACTAGTCATACTAGAATGCATACACGAGCATCACATCATCCTTACATGTAAATAGGCAGTAGAAGACAATAAGAATATCAAAACTGGAATTAGTTATGTTGAATTACTTAAAGTTGAAGCTAATGGATGAATTACCTCGGAAAACATCATCTTGTGTGATTATCCCAAATGTTTCTGAAGTTTCACGAATCATGATACCGCACACTCCTTTGAAAGAAGTTACCTTACAATCAGCAACTGCCAGAAAATTGAAGGAAACCATAAATCATAAAGATAAAAGAAGATAAGTTCTTCTGACTATATTATGCAATTATGCATACTCTCCAGGACTCTTCAATTACTTTTTTTTTGGTGGGGGGGGTGTTGGGGGGAGTTTCTCTAAATAAAACTCTTCCACTGCAATCGACACACAGCATAAATTGAGTTTGTATGTATCAACCCATACAATTCAATAGCCTAGAGAACATTCTAACAGACGACAGCCCAAAAATTGCAGACAAGTTATCCTTGAGGATTTAATTAGGAGTAAAATTACATGCAAATGTTCGTCTCTCACAAGAAAGCTGATAAATTACATGCTACCAGATTATTAACCATGTAGTGGGCTGTTGCCCGTCATAGATCAATCCATCATCTCATGATATTGAAAGTCATAAGGATGGTTCAAATTGGGGTACATTGATTATAATTCAGAACTACAGGCCAAGGAAGCAAACAGCTATAATAGTTTCCATGAGCAACTGTTATCAAAGATTGCGGTAAAAAGAGTACAGTTTGACCTAGAATTATAGCACCATGTAAATCTGCATCGAGAATAAATTGAGCCAACTGATTTCTCCTGTAAGACAAACAGAAGTATGGTTACAAACCAATATATTGTGTCATAATAAGCACACTAAAAATGCATAGCCATAAAAAGTTAAAAGAGATAAACAGCAAAGGATAAGAAACTGCATGATTATTATTTCAGCCAAAACAAAATCTCACCCACAGGTTTTAAGCAGTTGCATCATGTAGCCTTTCCACATTTCATGCATTGGCCTAAAAACATCAAACCTGTTATCCAACACAACCAACAATTATTCAGACAAACTGTCATACGAAAGAAATAAAAATAAACCTAGAATCACATAGAAACAGTCACTCTTCAAAGTTTAACATTTAACATATAATAGAACAAAACTTTAATTTCAATGTATATTCTCTCATCATCAATTGAAGAGGTGTTCCATTGTATTGTTGGACAAACAACAAACAGGTGATAAGTTGATAATTCAGAACAATTGGCAAACATCAGACTCAAGAGTGGGACAAGGAAAGAACAATTGCTCATGTAAAAGCTCCCCAAAAGGCCAAACCCCAAAACTAAAACACTAATCACTTCAACCACCAGCATCATGCTTATTCTTACGTTTGACCCTACATAAACAAATAAAGTCATGGTACCAGCCCAGAAAATTATAACTTTGCAAGTCAACTGTCTCAGTCAGCAGTTTTTGCTTACTACTACAGAGGATGAACTTGGTGCACCTTCCCAGATTCACAGTCCAGTTTTGTACATTCTTTCTAAACCATGTAGCTAAGTCTTTTTGAGGTGGCTAACAAAAGAAATTAGATCGTGAAATGAGGCAATGTGACAACACCAGATATTCAATTAAAATATTAATATCGAGATTGAAACTACAGAAGCAGTAGAAAAAGACTGCAAAATTGCAACCACAAACAGAGCAGAGAAGCATTAATCTTACTTATGAAGTTCTTGGGGCAAATCAAAGGATCCACATTTTTTAAGTTCTTTTGTGGACATGTGTTTTTTAGAACGTTTTGAATGGGTCCGCAAAGCCCTAATCCTAGAACCGGTAGATACACCACGCCCTTGTACAAAATTATCAAGAAGGATCCAATTGTCCATTTTTATGCTCCTGGACCCCTGTATGTACTTCAGAGCCACATCACCATTCTGAAGAAGCTCATGTAAAATCTTATCAGCCATTTGTCCTTTTCTAGAAGAAAGCTGCATGCAACCAGGTAGATGTTGAGTGAAGATCGTCTCTTAAATGAGAAAAGAAGCAAATTCACTAAAAGAAGCACCTCTAACAATCAATTGGTCATAGACAGAGTACCTTGCTACTGGTTCCCAGCAGATTCTCATGTACAGGTTGAGAGAGCAGTGAATATGCCAGGGCATTCTCTTCAGGATCTGTGCAAAACATCCATCTTCCATCTAATCAATAAATACAGATACAAAATGATAATATATATGCATATATGTACAAATTTTTTCCAGTATAACTCATAAACTTATCTTGATCATCCCTCTCTTTCCTTTTGATAACTAAAAAAACTTATCGTACATACAAAAAAAAAAAAAATGAAATAAGATTTTTTTTTATAAGTAAAAAATGAAATAAGATTTTGATGCTCACAGTACTACTACCTACCTTTTGAAGCAGATTGAACTGAGAAAGTAAAACTCGCTACACATAAGCACGACAAACAATCAGGCACATGCAAAAAGGATAACAACTAGCTGGTGCAAAATAGTTTACAATGAAAAACAGGAAGAAATTCAACATATATTTTAAATAACGAAATATTAAATGATTCTCCACATTGAACAGGAGTAACAATCAGGTAAGTTAGAAGACAAGAACAGATAAATAAAATGATAAATAGCGAATACAGATTACTGGAAATTGCATCTGAAGGATAATGTAGAAAATTTTGCAAAGCATGCACACCATTTAAATAATGGAACACGAAAAAACATGACATGTCCATGCCCTTGGCTGCCCGCTGCCAGATGGGGAAAGGGGGGGGCGGGGGGCTTAAAAGGCATACAACGATAGCAACAACATTGCATTCTTTTCTTTTATATAAAAACCAGAAACTTGGCTCCCAAGGGCTGCCTCAATTAGAAAATGGGTATGCTTCCACCAAGATTTGATAGAATAGCATCCAGGTGAGGAACATACAGGTCTCCAGGGTATATTATGCACCAGCAAGTTATAAGACTCGGTGAAGTGGCATTTTATTAAAAGCCTATAAAAATGGGTGTCAATCTGAATACCTTGTAGGAGCATACCATTGATAATAGGTGTCTATCCAACATACAAAAATGTCAGGTATGAGATTGTTATGAATAACAGCATTCAGCATACAGGAGATCCTCAAAAAACAAAGTTAGCTTTTTCTTTTGAAAAAAGAAAAAAAGAAAAGAAAACCTTTCTTGGATGAAGCATCCAATGAGGGAGTGACCGCTGCATCAATTTTATCTGCTGAAGAAGCAATGAAAGAATTTGTATGATTAGGTTCTTTTTTGTGTCCTTCATTTACACTCTTTCTGCTCTTCTTTTGTAGAAGAAGGTGCTCAACAGCAAACCTCCGCTCCAATGCCTCCAAAGTGCGTTTCCTTTGATCTTGAAGAACTGCATCGGTAACCATGGGAGCTAGAACGGTTCAGTTTTCCTCGCCAAAATATGTAAAAGGGAACAACCCTGAAAAGAAGTCGAAAATAAGTTCAGAAAATTTAAACTAAATGATTTGAAATAAAAAAAATTCAAGATCCTTGAAAGAATGTGATCTATGGAACACTCTCTACCTATAAAATCTGGAAGAAGGCTACTACACTCTCAACCAACAGCTATAATTTAATAAAAAAAAACTAAGGATATCATCATGTGTTTCCAATAACAATCTTTCATCATCGATGGTTCAATTAAATAGTGCAAATTGCCATGAAAATGTGATTGCTAGTTGTGTTCAGAATCCCCGGGCTTATCACCGAAGAAATTCTCACTAATACTATTGTAAATATAAAAACAAAAAACGCTTCAACTTCGGATGAGTATCATTGCATCAAACTTCAGCTCTTCTCAGAAAGCAATTTAGCAACATTCAGGACTTCAGCTCAACCACAAACCCACATTTCCATTCCAAAGCAGAAGCACCCCAGAAAACAAAACCGTTTTCTCTTTCTTTTTCCTCAAACACGAAAGGGCAACTGATAGCAATTAACCAAATAAACTTTTGAAAAAAAAAATCTTATCCACAAAAACGTAATTTTGAAAAGGTGAATAAGAAAATATATGAAAAAAAGGAAAGAGAAATGGCTGAAAAAAGGAGGAACAACATGAAAGACCCCCCAAAACAACTTTTTTCGACTTGCCAGCGGGCCTTTCACTCTCTGTGAACTCTGAAAAAAGAAATAGAAACATGACATACCCCCAAAACATCATGATTAAGCAAGGTTTATATATCAAATTCAAAAACGTCTAGAAATTTAGTAACGTAGAGACGTTACCTTTTTGGGAAGGCTGAAAACATAACAATAAAAAGAAGCACAGAGGCTTACGGGAAAGGAGCATCGTGCGACAGGGGGATTCAACTCACCGAGAGAGAAGGGAGATGCGACGGCGTATATGGGTGGCTGGGAGTGCCNAAGACCATTACAAAAAAAAAAAGAAAATGAAATATCAACTTAATAAAATTTTTAAAAATCTGAATATTGGGGGACAATTTTAATTATATAAAGAAATATTATATTTATTTACATGCTAGAGTAATTTTTTTAAAAACTTTGGGGGGCGGTAGCCCCCCAACTGTATAGCTAGCTCCGCCCCTGAATAAAAAGAAGCACAGAGGCTTACGGGAAAGGAGCATCGTGCGACAGGGGGATTCAACTCACCGAGAGAGAAGGGAGATGCGACGGCGGATATGGGTGGCTGGGAGTGCCTGTTCGGCGAGTTATGAGCAGCTTGGGTAGCTTTCCGGCTCACTCTGCTACGGCCGACGGCGGGCAACGAAGAACCCAGTGTTATTTGATTATTCACGGCATATGGAGAGGGAAAAGCGACGGAGGAGAGAACAGGACTTACCGTCGGTGTGTTCTGTGGTGTTTCCGGCGGGATGGCTTCTCTTGGTTGACGGATGTGATGTCTCGGTTTGCAGAGGCTGCTACGGACCTACGGTGGCTTAAAGAGGATGTGTAAAAGAGGTTTCTCGGTTTTTGCTGAAGGGAGTATTGCGAGAGAAAAAAGATTTTTTCAAACAATTTCCACCACATTTTATATTTTATATTTTTTAATTTTTTTTTTTTAAAAAATTGATTTTACTCTTTTTAAATTATTTTAAATTTTCTATTCACTATTCATATAAAAAATATTTGATAAAAAAAAATAATAAAAATATAAAGTATAGAGTGTAAGTGAATAATAAGAAATTGTAAAATTTTTTTAAAAAAAAAAAAAAGAATTTATGGTTGGGTTATGGAGCGTGAATTGATTATCAATTAGGAAACTATTAAGATTTGGGAAGTCAGAGAGATATACGGGATGCAGAGAGTGAAACATACCCAATTAAGGGTGAAAACTGAAGCCTTTGATCCTATTGTTGGGCCAAACCGACGTCAGTATGGGGGAGCAACCAACCATAACCAGTTGATGGAGAGGAGGAAACCGATCGAGATGATTCTTTGATAGTTATCAATCGGCATCGATTCCCTTAATGGCGAGATTCTACTAAGAGAATAATGAGAGAGAGAGTTGCAGAGTGAATCGGGAACAAAAAGATCCCATATTGAAACGTCGTCGTTTCTATTCTCTGTTGTATACTTATAGATATAAAATGATGTTGTTCCACTTAAACTGGAACGACGTCGTTTTGATTAGGGTATATTAAAAAAAATAATTTTATTATATCGGTCGGTTCAGCGGTTTGGTGCAGTTTCAAACCGAGACCGAATCGCTGAACGTCAATTTCTTCAAATTTCCACCTCACGCCGGCATATTCCTGATGCAGCCAGTCGGCTCGTGTCGGTGATGGCCGATTGCGTTGGTTTCTATACAATCCTATACCCAATCAAATAAAATCACTATTTTTTATAAAATAATAATAATAATAATTCTAAATCTTAATTTAGCCCTCGTTTGGTTACATAGTTCAAATTAGATGAGATAAGATATTTTGTTAAAAGTTGAATAAATATTGTTATAATATAGCTTTTTAATATAATTTTTATTTTAAAATTTTAAAAAAATTAAATTGTTTATTATATTTTGTATAAGAATTTGAAAATATTATAATAATTAAATGGGATGAGATGAAATAATATAGTTTAGTTTTATGTAACCAAACCAGCCTTTAGAAGTTAGAACGTTAAAAATCCAAAAGACGGTCCGCATTTTCTCAAATAGGTAAGATAGTTGATACAGTGAAAGAAAGGTTGAGCGGAGCTGAGACGTTTCCTTTATCCACTCAATTTCTCTCTCTAAGTTTTCTCTAGAACTTTCTCAATGACGGTTACTTTGCTTCGACAATTTTGAAAATTTATTTTTTAACTGCTTTGTTTAGGTTTTGGTCTCTCCTAGTAAGGTGATTATGTCGTTACTTGGGAGTTTTTTTTGTTGTTGTTTGTGCATTATCTCTTGGTGATGGTGTGTCACCATTTCTCTTATCTTGTACAAGAGTGTGTATTCTCTAGTTTGGAATTATTTTTGGTCTGGGCATTTGCTATTCTTTGGTTAGGCTTCATATTCAGGGTTTTTTTCATATTGATTTTGATGGAAGAGGATCTTACAAAAAGGTGAAGGAGACTTTCCCTTTCCGAACATGAATCTCGATCTATTTCTATTGATGATGTCTAGCGGACTGAAATTGTTATGTGTTTAATTGTAGCCTAAATTTGTAATATGTACGAGTCCCTCCACATACTCAATTTGCATGAACTTCTGAACTGAATGAATTAAGAATACAACAGGAAATAAATATATGTACAAAATAACTGAAATGGACTCCATTACCCACAAGCCATCGTGACCCATGTGATCTAACAACTCCCTAATTGACTCAGTCTAACACAAACTGCAACCCAGCCCATTACTTGAACATAAAAGACGAAAGTAACCTTCACCAATATAATTAAAGACACAATACATATATATCCTAAACAAACCCTAGCTTCAAACATCACCCTACAACCACGCTGCACCTAACAACACTCTCCCCTCAAAAGATCTTGCCCGCCAGATCGGGGTATCGCCATTTCATCACTGTGAGGTCCTCCCACGTCGCATCCTCCACAATTGCATCCTTCCACTGGATCAAAACCTCGACGCCAGCACTACGGCCCTTCTTCAAGAGTCTTCTCTGCAACACCATTTTTTGTTCTAGTGCTAGGGTTCCCTCGGGAGTGACTTGAGGGAGATGAGGGATTGGCTGGATCTGAGCCCTGAGCTTCCTTTTGAGACAAGGTATATGGAAAATAGGGAAGATTTGAGAATCCTTGGGTAAATCGAGCTATAGGCGACATTTCACACTCTGTGAAGGATTTGAAATGGTTCGTAATACCGTGGTGAGAGTTTCGAATTCTTCCTCATGGCAACTGACATTTGGCGATAAGGCTTCAATCTCAGGTATACCCACTCCGCTTCTTTGAACTCCATATCCGTTCTCTTAAGATCTGCATAATATTTCATCTTGTTTTGTGCTTCCAGTAGGTTTTCACGAACCAACTTGGCTATAAAATCTCGACTTCCCACTCCTCTTCCACTGCTTTTACACAAGTTGACCCCGACTCATAAGGTAGCAGCCTTGGTGGGGATTGTCTGTATACAGCCTCAAATGGTGAGATTTGTGTCGAATTATGTCTTGATGTATTGTAAACATACTCGACCAATGAGCGCCACTTTGACCAATTTCTAGGCTTGTCACTAGAGAAACACCATAAGTAGCATTGAAGACTTTTATTGATTACCTTTGTTTGTCCATCTGTTTTAGGATAGTAAGCAAAGCTTAAAAGGAGATCTATACAACATTTCCGAAACAGCTCCTTCCAGAATTGATTGGTAAAAACTGGATCCCTCTCCCTTACAATTGTTTGTGGCATTCCATGTAATCTGAATATATTATCCATGAATATTCTTGCTACTGACAGTGTTGTGTAAGGGTGCATGACGGACATGAAGTGTGCATTTGCTCAATCTATCAACCACTACCATTATGACAGTACATCCCCCTAATGGTGACAGTCCTTTTATAAAATCTATGCTAATATCTACCTAGTTTTTCTCTAGTATTGGAAGAGGTTGAAGCAACTCCGTTTGATAGAGCATTTCAACCTTATTCCTTTAACAAACATCACACTCCCTGATGAAGGTTTGAACATCACTACAACATCACTAACCAGGCCAGTAAAACTCCATTTTAACCCTAACATATGTTTTATGTACTCCTATGTGGACCCCTAATGGACTAATGTAACTGTTGCAGGAGCTGCTACTAAAAAGACACTATGTTCCTAAATGCAACCTTCCGTTGTAAAAGAGTAGCTCATTGGGAAACTGGTACAGAGAAGGGTCTAAGGTCCCGTAATGGTAGTGGCTAATAAGCTTATGTAACAGAGGATCTTGGGGGTAAGACTTCCTCAACTCCTCCATCCATTTTGCTTGCATCATACTAATTAGATGTATTGTCATGGTTGTTGGTTTAGATTGGGTGTGTGAGTTGGTTTGGTTGTTGGTTGGGCTACTATAGTTGTGATCTGGTTATGATTGTGTAGTTATGGTTTTTGGAGTTGGTTTGTGATTTCTTGTGTAATGGAGTCAAGAGAAGGTGTCTATCACTGTATTTGTTTTGCCACTCTTGTATTCTATTGTAAAATCATACCCAAGCAATTTTAAGACCCACTTTTGTTGGGCTAGAGTCCCAACCCAATGTTCCAATAAATATTTCAAGACCCACTGATCAGTACGTATCTGGAAGGTTTGTCCCAATAGATAGTGCCTCTACTTCCTAACTATCATTACCAGTGCAAGTAATTTCTTCTTGTAAGTCAAAAAAGCTAAACTTCTTCCCTTCAAAATTTGACTAAAATAGATAATGGATTGTCCTTCCTGTATCAATACTACCCAAGTTTGGTAACAGTAAGACTGGAGGGTTCATCATGGTCCCCTTAAGCTTAGTAAAAGCATATTGAGCCTTTTCTGTCCAGCAAAAAGAATCTTTTTATAACAAAGTTGTGCGTGGTGTTGCAATATTCTCATAGCCTTATACAAACTTTCGATAGTAGCCAGTGAGTCCCAAGAATCCAAGTAGGGCCTTAAGATTCTTAGGCACTAACCAATTTTTCATTGCTGTGTTTGTCATGGGTCAGCTTTAACTCCTTCCTTCGATATAAGATGCCCTAAATACTCCACTTCGTTGCTGTTGAAGATGCATTTCGAGGCATTTGCAAAGAATTGATGAGATTATAAAATCTATAAAACAGTGGGTAAGTGCTGTAAATGTTCATGTAAAGACTTGCTATAAATCAAAATATAATCAAAGAAAATCAACACGAACCTCCTTAGATAGGGATGAAACACCTCATTCATAAACCTTTGCAAGGTTGATGGAGCATTGGTAAGGCCGAATGACATCACCAAAAACTCAAAGTGACCCTCATGGGTCCTAAAAGTAGTCTTTAGAATATCATCGGGGTTCATCCTTAGTTGATGGAATCCCGAGCGCAAATCCAGTTTAGAGAAAATGAAAGCCCCATAAAGTTCATCAAGTAGTTCATCAATATTGGATATAAGGTACTTATATTTCACAGTGTCCTTATTAAGGGCAAGATAATCTACACACATACGCCATCCTCCATAAGCTTTTCTCACCAACAAGACTGGAGATGAATAGGGGCTTTAACTACTCCTTATGATACCACTTTTAAGCATCTCTACCACCAGCCTTTCAATCTCTTCTTCTGCTAGTAAGGGTCCTTGTAAGGTCTTACACAAGTAGGTTTAGAACTTGGTTGTAGCTGTATTTTGTGGACACGACTCCGAGGTGGAGGCAGACCACTTGGTTCATCAAAAGTACCTTTAAACTCCTCAAGTACGCCCAAGACAGTAGCTGGAACACAATTCTAAGAAGTTATTTCAGCCTCTTCTAACACCTGCAACCAAATCCCCTTTGTAGAACTTTTCTTCAATCCCTGAACATGATCTTCCTCTTCTAATACTTGGATTGGTAGCTGTATTCCTTTTAATGTAATAGCAGCACCTTCAGAATTAAACTCCATAGTTAACTTTGTAAAATTTCATAAAACAAATCCGAGTCCTTTTAACCAATCCATACCCAAAACTACATGACAACCGCCTAGAACCAACAAGTAGAGGCCAGAGATTTAGTGCGTAAAATTTGCAACTGGAGTGAGACAGCCCTACATAAACCAAGACAAGGAAGGCTAGCCCCATTAGCCACCTTGACCGACAACTGACTTTCTTCGACTGGCAATCTTGCTTTCCTTGCCACATGTCGATCAATAAAACTGTGTACTCCTCGTATCTTTGAGTACTAACACACTGTAATGATTAATGACTTTTTTTAATCCCATTCTTTTAGGGGTCAATGAACCTGCCATAGCATGTAAAAAATACCTAACAATTCACCCACTTCCTCTTCCTCTTTCTGCTATTCTACTACTATATAATTGCTAGGGTTCATTCAGTTTCTTCTTCCCTCTCTTCTTCCTCCCCCATTCCCTCCAATAAGAATAGTTTATTTCTTTTACATCTCACAAAATTCAATAAATACCTAACTCAAACTATCTCACTACTATTTACAAATTATCTTATTATTATTCACAAAATTATCATCTTATCTCATTCCCCAAATATCTCCTAAGTGAATCATGAGCTAGGGATTTAATCTAAATTGGAGGGGATATTTCCCTCCCATTGGTCCACTGGGTTGGGTTTGGGCCAGATACTAAAGCCTCTCTCGAGCTGGAACCTGCCTCCCCCCCTCCCAACGGTCCAAAAATACTTAAGAGGCCAGGCCCATAAACTATGTTAGCAGAAAAAGAATGCTTCGCACGGGAAACTATTCAAAGGGACACGTCGCCCCTAACACTCGCCTATGATGATTAACATTAAAGGATCCACACTAGCAAGTGAACAGAAAGCACGAACGACCCTTCATTCTCTAATGATGGGGATAAGAAATGACCACGCTGGTCTCCATCCATTGAGTCCACCCAAGAAGCTACGTTGCATTAATGGCGCCACCTCAAACATCATGCCGCATTAGAGGATATGATTGGGGTAACTGTGGGAATGATGCAAACCCTTAACGCAAGATATGAGAATGTCTTTCTTGAAACCTCGTATAAAAGCCATGATCCAAGTATGAATGAGAATCTGAACACTACAATTGTTTAATAATTCTCTCAGACAAATTATTAACTTTGGCATCAGAGGTTTCCCAGACCACCACCGAGCCCATCTTTGTCTTTATGATTGCAGGTAGAAACTTCCCAACTCGGGTTATAGGAACTTAGCCCAGGTATATGAAACATATCTTTAACAGTAGGATCATCTATAGACGTAACGTGTCCTTCGTATGCCAGCTACTGCAAGCTCACAGACAACCTGCAAACAAGAAGCAATGTCGAAAAACATGAAAGAACATTTTGTAGAGATGAAGGAACGTATAAGAAAGATAGTGGAGCAAGTTGAGAACCTATGCCGTGAGAATGAAGTTTTGAGACAAGTCAACACCGAACTACAAGATGAAGAAGGACCAAGCAGGAATGAACAGGGAGAACCCAGAGTGCTGGTGGGATAGACACCAACGAAGAAGAAATGAGAAAGATGCACCACAAGTTGGCAGGCCTTATGGACAAATTCGAGGAGATGGCAAGGAGATTGGGCGCCTCCTCGTCAGTAGATTAGATACTCACTAGCACAGATTTGCCCTAGGTGCTAAGGTAATGGTTGTGCTGTTACGACCAAAGTTCAGGGTCCCTCAAATGGAAATGTAGGATGGGACCAGGGACCCCCTTAAGCATCTGGAAACCTTCACAACTCACATGACCCTACACAGGTTCCTTGAGGAGATTGCTTGCAGAGCCTTCCCTTTGACTTTGAGGGGACCTACGAGAGAGTGGTTGGGGTTGTTGGTGCTCGGATCTGTGGATAGCTTTGAAGAACTAACCAGCTTATCCCTCACACAATTCGTGGCCACCAGAAGGAGAAGGTGTGTAGCAGTGTACTTCTTGACCGTCAAACAAAGGGAGGATGAAAGCTTGAAGGCATACCTGTCCAGATTCAACAAGGAGCAGATGACGACAGATGACCAAGATGAAAAAATCACCTTTGCAATTAGGGGTGGCAAATCATGTTAACGGGTCGTGTTCGTGTCATGCCAAGCCTTGTATATAATACGATATGGTTCAACCCGAACACGACTCGTTAAGCTTAAAGAGTCAGATCTTCAAACTCTAACACAACTCATTAAAATAACGGGTTTACACGACATGACCCACTTTGACCTGTTACGAATTAATTAAAAATATATCAGCACGACACAACACGACACGACCCATTTCAACCCGTTTTGACCCATTTTAACAAGTTTATGTAAATGGGTTGAATTGACCCAAATAATCTATTTGATCTGATTAACATAATTTCACACAAAATTTAAAATCACAATATCTTTCAAAAATATAAAACTAATTATATAAACCTAAAATTACAATCCAAACAATAAAAATACCAAAATCACAATCTAGAGGAAGTGTGAGAGGTGATCATGACTCATGAGAACTAACTCAACTAAGAACTAAGAGAGAGTTAGAAAATACGAAATAGGGTTAGGGTATTTTTGTTTTTAGGTTAAAAAGAATATAATTGTAATTTTGAGTAAAAATTTTAATGGGTCTAAATAGATCACTAACGAGTTAAGCGGGTTGACATGTTAGTAATCTGTTAATAAATCGTATTTTAACGAGTCAACCAGTTTTGACTCAAACTCGTTAACATCAAGCCTAAACCCACTAATTTCGTGTCGTATTCGTGTTGGGTTAATAAGTTGTATTACATTTTCTCACCCCTATTGGCAACACTCCTTGAAGGCATGTAGCCCCGAAACTAGCTCATGGCGGAGTTGGCCAGAAGAACCCCCACCATGCTACGGGAGTTCATGGATCAGGTTGATGGCTGTATGAACATCGAAGACACAGTCCAGGCTTTAACCGAGCCCAAAAAGATGGAGCTGGAGGAGGGAGATAGGAAATCCAAAACATCGGGAAAAACTAAAGCCTCTGAGAAGGCCAAGAGGAGCCAGCAGAATAGGAGGCTAGATGAGGTGCCCATTTTGAGAGGCCTGGGACCTTGGTAAGACAGGGTTACGTTGTCTATATAGGAGGAGAGCAGGCTAACCACTCGGGAAGTTG
Organism: Pterocarya stenoptera; assembly: GCA_003123785.1. Taxonomy (NCBI): domain Eukaryota; kingdom Viridiplantae; phylum Streptophyta; class Magnoliopsida; order Fagales; family Juglandaceae; genus Pterocarya; species Pterocarya stenoptera. Next base: position 113,145 of record QEOT01004892.1, read on the forward strand.
ACAACCAGAACAGAGGCCGCTGCTACTGCACTTACCAATGGACAACGTCTCACCACACAATAGACTGCACCTCTCTTAGACCAAGAGAAAGGATGGCTAGAGTACCGCCCCTAGCCAGGCCGAAGAGGGGAGCGGGAGTGGAGTAGAGGAAGGTAAGATAGGCCGAGAAAGAATGAGAGCTCGAGGAGGTAACAAGTGGAGCAAGGGCCCTCATAGGATTGCCATTGGACGCCACTTGTGAGGGTGCCCCCTGAGCAAGATCAGGACCATTGTCGGGGGGTTCGATGGCGGTGGCGGAGGCTCAATCTCTTCCGGTAGGAGGCACATGATAGGAGGGCATGATTTGAGGAAATATATTCGGCTGATCACCGCCCAACCAAGCAAAGAAGGATCACGACAATGTCGGACATCTCTTTTAGAGAAGCTGATGAAGAAAGGGTTCCCTACCCGCATGATGATGCCCTAGTGGTGACCATGTTGATGGCCAACTTCACCACTAGAATGATCTTTGTCGATAATGGCAGCTCCAAGAACATTCTCTTCTAGGGTGCCTTCACCAGATGGGGATTGATCCCACTCGCCTGTGACCAGCGCCTATGACATTAAAAGAATTCATGGTGAAATCAGTGGGAACCATCACCCTTTCAATCTTGGGTGGCACTGCCCCTAACATAGCCTCAACCATGGTCGACTTCATAGTAGTAAAGGCCCCTTTGTCGTATAATGCCATACTGGGGCGGTCCACCCTCAATAGCCTAAAGGTGATCACTTTGACTTACCACCTAAAGATGAAGTTCCCAACGACCACGAGGAAGGGGAGGTCCTGGGCAAGTAAGTATTGGCACGTGAATGCTATGTGTAAGAGTTGAAGCCAATGAAAAGGGATCCACATGGTAGAAGTCCTGGGTGGTGACAACATCCTACCACTTCCCCTCGAGTTTGTCGCAGCAGAAGACGAGGTCAAGGACGAGCAAGCCCTCAGAAAAGTGTAGCCAAATGAGCCACTTGAGTTGACCCCCTTTAACCCAAGTTGCCCCGAGGCCATAGTTAGGATTGGCAGCAAAATGAGACCATGCGGCGAGTTATAAAGCAGCTCCTTACAGAACACCAAGACGTATTTGCATGGGGTCACGAGGACATGCTCTGGGATCTATCCCAACATAATCCAACACCATATGTGTGTCGATCCCTAGGTCAAGAAAGTCAGGCAGAAGCGCCAAAGTTTCAGTGCTAAGAAATGTGCCACCATCACCAAAGAGGTCGACCGACTCTTAGCAGTATGGTTCATCAGGGAGGCACATTACTTGGGTTGGTTATCCAATGTCGTGCTGGTGAAGAAGGCCAACAAAAAGTAGAGAATGTGTGTTAACTTCACCGCTTTGAACAAGGCTTGCCCAAAAGACAACTTCCCTCTTCCTCGTATCGACTTGATAGTGGACTCCACCGCGGGCCACCGCATGTTGAGCTTCATTGATGCTTATTCAGGATATAACCCGATCTGCATGAACCCCATCGACGAGGATACAACATTGTTCATCACCGACAGAGGCTATACTGCTATACTGCCATGCCTCTCGGTTTGAAAAACATGGGGGCTACTTATCAGTGATTGGTGGACCGCAAAGAACAAATAAGACGAAACATGGAAGTTTATGAAACATGGGGGCTACTCATATATCATTGGTTTAAGAAAGTTTAAGGTGAATAGGACAGTAGAATTGTAATTTGCAACCCTATTGAGAGAGCTCTATTGCAGGTGTCTTGCCAGGCTATTCACTAATGGGTTAGGCCTATTTAATACTATCCCACTCACATCAGCAACACATCAAAAGGCTTTTTAAATATTTATGGGCCAAGCCATCTTACTGTCTAACATATTCATCGCTAACGGGCCAAGCCTAAAATAAATCAAAGAATTTCACTTATCCAAAATATCCAATAGGTTTTAAAATAAATTAGTCTAATAGCCATAATGAGCTTCTATGGGCATAGTAGTGTTTTTCAAAAAGGGTGGGGCTACTATGCGGTATGCCGAGCATAAATTTTTTATTTTTCCTCTTTTCTTTTCATATTTTTTTAACATATTTAAATACATTTAAAAAATAAAAAAAATACACCAATACATTTAAAATCACTTCCTTAATCACTAAATAAAAAAAAAAAAAAAATTTGACCAGCGGTCAAATGGAAGTGTCAAATGGAATAGACAAAATAGTATTTTTCAAAAAGATAATAGGCAGTTTATTTTAACCTATATTGGTTTAATTATTGGTTAAAATCTGATTTTTTTGTTAAGATCCCGATACTTTTTGTTTAGATATTGTGGCTACTAATATATATAGATTTTAACTTTTGTGTGAAATTATATTAATCAGGTCAAATGAATTATGCGGGTTAATTCAACTTATTTATATGAAATGAGTTGAAATGATTCATACCGTGTTGACTAATTTCTAATTAATTATTAAACATATTAAAATGGGTGATACACATGACCCTTTATTTAAATAAGTTGTGTTATGGTTTGAATGTCTGACCTATTTAACTTATTAGGTTGTGTTTGGGATAACTCATATTCTCAAATGTCCATGACTTATACGACCCAAACACAACCCACAAACACAAATTGTCACTCGTAAATGAACTTTACTATTCATCATCGTAATCCTTACACACTACACTTTTTATTTTATTTTTCTTAAATTAATTGAATTCTTCTACTCATCAATTATATACCACATATTTGATATGATAAAAAAATATAATATGTGTATGTGGAGATTACCTTGCTTCATTAAAATTTGTTTAAATTTGATATAATCATCTTTTATTTTTTAAAAATATATTATTTATCATTTTATATCACATATTAATATATAATTTATTATTTTTATTCTTCTATTTAAATACTAATATTTTACACATCAGTTTATATCGTATCTATTACTTTTCCGATACAAATCATTTCACATGCATGTGCAGGCATACGAACACACATAAGTATCCAAATGACGTGGGGTGTGACCTGTGTGAGCACTCATTATTTTCCGTCGAATCTCAAGGAGTGTTGGGGGTGTCATATAAGAAATAATATATTGTAGTAAGATTACTAATATGCCATTTTCATAGTTTATACTTCTATTTATGAGCTGTATTTTATAGAAATACACTTTTAAAGATCATTTTTATTTGATAATTAAAGAGATGAGCTTTGTAATATAATCTTCAATACGTACAGCAATATGCAGCTTTCTTGCAACTAAACAATTAAAGTTATCATGAATCCATTTCAATAAAGGGGAGAGTAGAGAAAAAATGAAAGAGAGTATATGGGTGAAAATAAAAAAGAGGGATAATTTAATATTTTATCAAAATATAAGAGATATTATAGATATTTTAGTAAGTTTTTTTTGTTAATCTCCAAATCATTCCCTCGAGTTTCTTCTAAGAATAATGTTAGAGCTACCGATCGGAGCTTCCACTAGCTCTAGTATGTGTTTTTTTAAGTTTTTTTTTAAAGTTATTTTTTACATAGATTTTTTTAACACTTTTAAATAGTTTTAAAAAATAAAATAAATTTAGAACATCATTAAAAAATACTTCCTTAATCAAAAAGTAAAAAAATCATTAAAAAAATACTTTCTTAATCACAAAGTAAAATAAAAAAATATTTTTTAATGAATTTTTATTTTACTTAATGATTAAGGAAATATTTTTTAATGATGTTGTGATATTTTTTTTAAATATTTAAAATTATTAAAAAAGTCTATATAAAAAAAAAACTTAAAAAAACACATAAAAAATAATTGCTAGAGCCCATCGAGAGTTCCTAGCGGTGACTCTAGTATTATTATTCTTCTAATCTCGAAATTGTTAAAAAGATAGAAAATAGACACTATATTATTTATTTTTATTTAATATTATTTAAAAGACTTGATAATAATAAATACTATAACAAGTCTTTAAATAAAAAATTAAAAGAGAATGGTTTTAATAAAGGTGATGTATATTTCTTTTTGAATAATGTTAAATATATTTGTAGAGTACGCAAACGTCACCTAATCATTTTATAAAAGAGTGATATTAATTATTAAAAAATTAATTTTTTTTTCATATAACTCTCATATTTATTTATTTATTTTTAAATAATTATATAATATTTATATATTTCACGACTGTAAATAAAATTTCTCTTTCTTTCCGCCTATTATTATTTCCCTCAATTACATTTCAAGACGAATATTCATTTAGTTTCCTGCAAAGTAAATTCCTACATAAAGAAAAGAATAGATTATTATAAAAGAATTATCTTTTTGTTTTTTTCAACACATTTTATTCCATTTCCACTCACATACAGCCGACAGCACACACAGCAACCCGACAAGCACCGACTGAAATGACTGCAGCCATTACACGCGCGGACGAGCAAGAGGCAAAAAGCTTTATAGGCGCCGAGCGGCCGGGTCATAATGGATGAGATTAGTTAAGGAGCAAGTTCAGCATAAAGTTTAGATAACATGTAAAATACTACATCCGAGGACAACCTCAGATTCTCAGAGTACCAACGATGTGAGGTGCTTTTGCCTTTTTCTTCTTAATTATAAGTGATTATTATTTTTTGTTAACTTCTATTTATATATTAGTTTGGGTACCTTCGTTTGCTTTGAAAATGGTGGTCGGTTCAGTGTTTTATCTTCCTTTTGGGATTAAACAAAGCTGGCTTGACTTATCACGCTTGGAAAGTTGCAGTTCCAGCTCTGTTTTCTAGTGCCTGGACATTGAATCTTACTTTATTTTTTGTTTTTTAAGTTCCTGATTGAAGGCTGAAGCAATCGCATCTCTCTCTCGTCACTCTCTCTCTCTCTCTCTCTCGTGTATGGCTCAACAGTATTGAAGTTTGAGGGAGGTTCGTGTTTCAGTGTTCTTAACTGAGAGCTTTTTCAGTGGCAATGTCGGAAGTGAGAGGATCGAACTCTTGGCCGGAGGAGCTGGCGAGTCTGGTAGACGACAACGGTATACGATACGCCGGGGAACCGATCGGAATCTTTCCCCCATTGTTTGAGACGACAAGCTCAGAGTTCGTATTAGACGATTCTCGGACCAAGGAATCGGAGGAAACGGAGAGCCTGAAGGATCAGGTCAAGGGATTCGCGGTGGCTTGGGGAGAAATACTCCTGGAACTTGGCAGAGGCTGTATAGACATCGCACAGCAGAGCCTTCTGACCGATGATTCCTACATCGTACGGAAGCTTCGGAAGGCGTGCTCTAAGGTTTCGGGCAGATTGAAGTTCTTGAATGAGTTTTTACCGGAGGATCGCCATCCGGCTCACGCGTGGTCCGTGATATTCTTCGTTTTCATTCTTGCAGTTGCAGGTGAATAGATTATAACCATATTCTATGTTTTTTCTTTTCGTTATTTTTTCTCCCCTTCAGTTTAATTGGGAATTTATAGGAAGGAAACATAATGTTTTTTTACTTGTTATGCAATCTGCAATTCGTTCCTATTATAATAAGCGTTGTTCGAGTTCAGACTTTGGAACTACCTAATTTGGCATGAAAATGGTGGATGAATATCTACTTGAAAAGCTTGAGTAGAAGAAGATGCTAGTTATAATCTGCCTGTAATTGCTTATTTCATTTTGTTTCTGGTAGCCGGATTGGTGAAAATCACTTGCCTTATTTGCCAAGTTGAGTTCCAACGCCGAGTCTCCCTATGGTTCACGATTTGTGATCTTGGTCCTATGTATTGAATAACCAAGTTGTATTTTGTGTGATAAAAATAACCAGATTTAGTGAAAAGATTAGTAGTTCCTGTAAAACTTGATAAATTTCACTTTTTTTTTTGTCACGTCATTGACCAGACTCCTTCCTTTCTGTCAAGATGGTTTAGTACTTCTTTCATTAGTGGTGGACACCATTGCTTTCATGGACATTAGCTTGACGTCCTTTGGGGTTGGTTGCAATAACTCCTTAGCAACTCCATGGAACTCCTCAACTGTGAGAAAAATCACCGTTGAGATTGTAACTAACTACTATTTTTTTTGGACAGACACCTCCAGTAGCATCGGGAACGGCCATCAATATTCTTTTTTTTTTTTTTTTTTTTTTTTTTTTTTTTTTNATGTAAATACCAAAAATGACAGCTTAGTTCCACCAGTAAAGAAAGTGCGTATACATCCTCCAAGTGCAAGCCATATACTACTTCCAGATGGTAGACGCATGGCATATCATGAGCAAGGTGTTCCAGCTGATAGAGCAAGATTTTCCCTTATCGCTCCACATTCTTTTCTTTCCTCTAGGCTTGCAGGTAAAAACCAATAAATCTTCAACACTTTCAAGTGGTATCCACGTGACTCTAATGCATGGTCTTGGTGGAAATTAATGAGACTGGATGCTTATTTTCTAAGTAATTTCTGAATAAAAGGTATACCGGGAGTTAAAATGTCATTGCTTGAAGAGTACGGTGTTCGCTTGGTCACATATGATCTTCCTGGTTTTGGGGAGAGCGATCCTCATCTTGGCCGTAATCTAAATTCATCAGCATTTGATATGTTGTACCTTTCTAATGCGGTTGGTGTCAGTGACAAGTTCTGGCTGCTGGGCTACTCAAGTGGAGCAATGCATGCTTGGGCTGCACTCAGATACATTCCTAACAGAATTGCGGGTATACCAATGTTTTTATTGCTTTTCTAAATTATTCTATTGTTTGAATATATTTGAATCTTATGTTATATTGAGTCTTACAATTTAAGTTTAACCACCTTACCCTTCATATGGCGATAGCCTGATGGTTCTACTAATTTGTTTCCCCCTGAGAGCTGTTTGTTCCTGTTTGACTTATATCAAGAAATGAATGGCAAGTTAATTTGTTTCCTGTGAGCATAGATGCAAGTAAGAAAGTTCCATAAAAGAATTTGAAACAACTTGTTTTGCATAAAGGTATATGAGGTCGGCGCAATATGATTAATGGGATTAAGCCCAATGCTTTCAATTAATTATAAAGGAAATTTTTGAAATGTTTGGACAGTTGTTGTAGCACTTTTCAAAATATTTATTCTGAAAATGTATGTTCCAGAATTTGTCTTTAGGGACCATGGCTAGTGTTATAGTCTTAACTCTTATGGTGAGAGTTGTAGGTTTATGGCTACTTATTAAAAAAAAAAAAAAAAAGTTGTAGGTTTATGGCATGCCAAATTTGAGTATTTTCTGTCTGTGACTATTATGATATGTTTGGTTATGAAAGATTTTGAGAGTTTTGAGATTTTTTTAGATGTATTGTTTATTGGATTTTGGGAAAGGAGAGAGAAAATTTTGAATATTTTCTTTGTTTTTTTTTTAAAAAAAAATAAGTTTCGTATTGGAGTTTGCAAAAATAGATATGTGAAGTTGAAAAGTCGTTTGAATATAATTTTTAAGAGTTTTTTTAAGCTTGTAAAAGTTTTATTGATGTTTATGTTTGGATAATGATTATATAAAAAGTTGAAATAGAAAGTTTTTAAGAATTGTATGCTTAGAACTGAAGTTATCAGAAAAGTTGGAGAAATGTGAAAAAACTTTCAAAAAAATTTTGGTTGCCGAATAAGACTTATATTATGTGGCTATGCCAATAAACTTTAGTTTTGATTCTTTCAATGCATTTGAGTGATAGTTTTATGGATTTTATGCATGGTAGTGTAACGTATGAATGGTTTGACCAATTGATATGTTTCCACAAATAATTGGAGCTCAATATCATGTAGCTAAAAAAAAACTGGAGCTCAATAACTTGGATCATGTCTGTTGCCTCCTCTCATCTTCAGCCCTTGTCCCTTCATTTTCTTGTTTTTGTAATGGAAGCACAATAAGTAGGTAAAAATCAAACATAATTTAATTTATGGTGTGCCTACTCTTAATATGCAGGCGCAGCCATGTTGGCCCCAATGATTAATCCATATGAGCAGGGCATGACTAAAGAAGAGATGAAAAAAATGTGGGAAACCTGGGTGCCAAGAAGAAAGTTATTGCACTTCTTAGCTCGTAGATTCCCAAAGTTCCTCTCCTATTTCTATCGGCAAAGCTTCCTATCTGGGAAGCATGATCGGATTGATAATCAGTTGTATCTGTCACTGGGAGAGAAGGTGAGTCATGTCATTGCCATCTTTGATTAAAATCTCTAAACTGCACAATTTTCTTTTTGTTCCGTGATTTTTGAATGCTCTTTAAATTTTTTACAAAGCAGTTTCCTACAAAGCTGTTTTTTTGGGGTGAAACGTACAATTTAGTTGCATTCTAATTGAAAATGCTAGCGATAATTTCAACATCATTATATAATTCTTTACAATGACTTACTTGAAGAAATCTTGACATATTCAGGACAAAATCCTGATTGAAACGTCAATATTTGAAGAGTTTTGGCATAGGGATGTGGAGGAGTCAATCCGCCAGGGGAATCCAAAACCATTTGTAGAGGAAGCTGAGCTTCAGGTTTCAGTTTGGGGTTTTAGCCCAGCAGATCTTCAGCTGCAGAGGAAGTGTCAGAGAAGAGGCATTCTTTCTTGGCTAAGGTCATTGTGGAGTCAAGCGGAATGTGAGTTGACAGGATTCCTAGGCCCGATACACATATGGCAGGTTTACCTCTTGCTTCTTTATTGTTGCTTCTTTGTTGTGCATAACGATAGACTGATGCTTCTACAGTTCCTGTTTATAAAAGTTGTCTAAAGTGATTTGCTGGGAATTCCCTAAAAGGATATCAGACCTACATTCTATATTCCTCTCCCCAAGTGTTTTTACTGATTGCCATGTTCCACTATCCATGAGTTAAAGTGAATAGTTGCAGCCAGCAGGATAAGATATCCTCGGTAATTTAATTAATTGGATCAAAAGAATTCTTGCTTAGAAGGTTCAAAATAATTATGCAGCTTACTTTTAAAATTCTGTTGACATCATTTCTTTATGAATGCCGAATAGGGAATGGATGATTGGGTAATCCCACCATCAGTGGTCGACTACGTAGTCCGGGTTCTACCGGAGGCCATTGTGCATAAGCTCCCATACGAAGGCCATCTATCCTATTTCTTTTTCTGCGACGAATGCCATAGACAGATATTTTCCACACTTTTTGGAGTCCCTCAGGGCCCGCTCGACTTGAAAGTCCAAACACCATCAGAAGGGGATGATATAGCTGCTGCTGAATCCACAACAGAATGATATGATTGCTGATGATAAAATAAGAAAAAGATGTCAGTTTTTACAGGAAATTCGGATGTAAATACCAATAGTTGCTCCTATTCTCTTGGAGCATGAAAGATGAGCGCTTGCTTGACTTCTGTCCTTTTCATAATCGCTGAGGATTAGCACTTCCAATGAGAGGTTGAAAAGCAAGGAGGCAGCAACATTATGCACAAGAGTTATGTAAAGACTCTTCTACCCTGCGGCTAAAAGGTTCCATATTTAGATATCGGGTTAAAGGTAATCGTTTGGCTATTACATACAGCGACATCTACATTATGTTGATTTGATTTATACATTATGATTTACTATTGTCAAGCTTGCTCATTACAAAATAATAACATAACTCCCTGAGTTTATCCAGTTACAACGATCAAATCCATATATATATATATATTTATATATTCATTATTACATATGTCGACCAAAAATAGTTTGGTTCCATACAAAGTCCACACTTTGCTTCTGAATGTCCCGAAAGAAGGCTGTTTGCCTCCACAAAATAATTTTGTGTTCATAAAAAATGGTCGAGCGCTTGACCCAGTATTGGGTGAGAACTGCATAATCATTTCCCTCGATATCATCATCTCAATCTCCATAAACCCACTACAACTTTTGTATGATCGTCTTTGCATGTAAGAGCTGCAGCCATCAAAATGCAGAGGTGCAACTCTTGGTTTTTCCAAGCATCAAGTCTTTTGCTTCATTAATCTTAGATCCACCAGCATCTGCGTGGTTTGTAACCGTCACCCTCTTATGTGCTTCCTTAACCTACTCCACTGGCGTACTTTCCCTCTAACAAAAAATATAAAAGAGGGAGAAATACTTTATCTACAGAGAAATTATACAAAAGTAAATTTACAAATTGACGTGGCTTGATGCAATATGTTAGATTGTAAAGTTATTTTTATTGTAAAGTAGATCTAACGAATCATATGAAACTATGTTAGTTTGTATGTTTACTTTTGTGGGATCTCTTTGTAGTTGTAGCACTTCTCTAAAAGAGGTATACGAGAAAAGTGCAATTTATAAAACATATTATAAATACACAAATATTTGTCTATACGAATAGATACTGTCATGTAACTTCATATTCTATGACCTAGAAATTTGTGAAAATCAATAGTGACTTCACAATATAAAGTGACTCGTAGGAGGGTGTAAAAAATATGACCCCATCAGGACAAAAGGCAAGCACCATCAAGTTATCAAGTAGCAAAGTGTCATATAAAACTGAATCAAATCCATCAAAGTCTTCCAAGGAATGAAATCTCCGACCAACGAGTAGTGAGACAAGGGGACTGTATTGTAGGGGACATCCAAGGAAATTGATGAACACATATATCATTTGTAGGCCACTTTGATATATGAATGACTGATGTATCATCTGTAGGCCCAAAATGTGCCTTTATCTTGGGTTGGCCCCCTCCTCTTATGATGCACCGAAGTTGATTTTGTTTCTTGTCGACCACTTTATGCCCGCTTAACTTTAGGCCATTTTTTTTATATAGGCATATGTGAAATCCCCAATTGGAGACATCTTTTTCAAAAGTGTTGTTGACAACAAGCACCTCTTCCTTTGGAACATGCCAATAGTGATCAAGAGCCTTGGAACCATATCCATGACTATGGGCAAGCTTTGGATCAAATAGTGATCACGACTCTGACCATAGAGGAATAGCAATATGCATCACCTTTGTTACCAATCTCAAATTGCATCTTCATCCCTACTAGACGAAAAGCATGGGTCTTGCACCACCTGCTTCTCCAATAACGGCTTACGATATTGCATCATCCCAAGAAGAAATTGTATGTGGTGCCTCGTCCCTCGTGTAAAGGTCCTGGCAAGGTTTTGTGGTATCAAGGGTGCCAGCCGAAGGGTTAACACCTAGGGTTTTGTTGGGTCAGGCGTGCCTCATCCAGGTGGAAGTGCACGTGTTGGATACATATATAAGATTGCAACGGAAAAGACATAGGTTTAGGGTGCGTTTGGATCTCAAAGTCATCCCAACTCATCTCAACTCATCTCAATTCATCATTACACCTTTTTCAAATCCCAATACAAAATATAATAAACAATTCAACTTTTTCAAATTTTAAAATAACTTTAATATTAAAAAATAATATTTTAACAATATTTTATCATCTCAACTCAACTCAACTCAACTCATTTCAACATCCAAACCCACCCTTAGTTGGTAAACTAGATCTTGTAGTACCAAAAATCTAAAGCACAATCTTAGAAATGATTATTGTCATTCCTCATAAGTATTAACATGGAGTTACATACAACCCAAATAATCTATTTATCACTTAATGGGTGGCAGACTAAATGCAATTGGTCGCCCCTTAGAATGTACTAAGTACAATTCAAAATGATGTATTGCTCCCACGACAAAGACAAGCCTCTATCTTTAGGGTTTGGGCGAGGTCGGCTCTTCTTCCTCTGGTATCATTCCTAGTTCTAACTTTGCATTAAAGTCTATGGTCTCAAAAATGAAACTATAGGTAGGTTAGACAGCCATAACAAAACCTGCTAATGAGAGATAATGTTTCTGAATATACAATTCGTAGTTCATGTAAATATTGAAAGGACACATATATGTATTGATGAGGAATTACCCTCTAAGGCATAGATAAATGAGTTCGTAAAATATGGGGAGGAATCACTCTCTTAGTGAAACACTATATAGCATGACGAGAAATTACCCTCTGAGGAGTTACCATCTTACGCAACGTATTTTAAAGCATGAATATTATTTAATCGATGAATTACCCTTCCAATAGGTCAAGTCCATAAAATCATATTGGTTCCACAGGCATAATTCAAGCATCCGTCGCCTGACGGACAAATAGGGGATGAGCTTCTCCACTGTTTGACATCGAGCAAATTTTTCTTATGATCAACATGGTGCAAGCTAGCTCGCTTGGACTCTAACACAAGCCAATCCTCATGTAGAGAGAACATGTTGCACTGGGGAATGTATACCTGGCCAACTAAGTCGAAGACACCAACACGTGATACGCTGGGAGATTTTACAATCTGACTATCAGGTGAGGCTAGCTCCACCCCAATCATTCATGGGGAATCCCTTAACCTTTTTGAAGCTCGTGGCGATGTCTTGATGGAATGGTCTGGGGAACTCCATCTCGTCCCATGGTTATTGACCCACAATACACTTACTCACATAGAGATATAGGTATTCATACTGATATGTAAGGGGCAAAAATAGCAAACACATTCAAAGTCTCAGAAAACAAGAATTGAACATAAGATAAACATAATGATCAAAACAAATTTATTCATGTTTAAATAGAGATTCACCACAGCGACATTTCATCGCCTGATGGGAAAACATGGGATGAGTTGCTCCACTGCTCTGATATGCCAGGGGATTTTGCATCCCGACTATCACGTGAGGCCAACATAATATCGCCCTACCCTAATAATTCACGGTGAATCCCTCTACCCGTTTGAAGCTCATGTTGGCATCTCGCAAGAATGGGCATAGGGAACTTCGTCCCACCCATGAAGATTGATGCATGGTACACATACTCACATAGAGATATAGATACGCACACTGAAAATCAGGAATTATTTGAAAACAATCCAATGCATTCAAAGTCTTGGAAAAACAGGAAATAAACATAAGATAAACATAACGATCCAAAACAGATTTATTTATGTAAAAAAATGGGGAAGGTTATAGAATATGTAAATGCCTCTTACATACAACATTCACCCCACATTCTTTAGTTTTGTCTTAGAATCTAACCTACCTCACAGCGTAGGGTTTGCTACTTCGTTGCACCACTGATTCCTTGCCTCCTTTGAAGAATTCAGATTCACAAGATTTCAGGTGCTTAGGATCTCAAAAGTGAGATTTTATCGCATATCCAAATCCTTTTTTATAGGGTGAGACTGTCAAACGTCCTTTTGAAATACTTCTGACTCGAGGTATGCTTGGATAAGAGTCATTTAGCTTCTTTTATTGCACTACAAGATGACAGAGACAGACGACTAGAGCATAGTTTGTACTCCTTTACTGGCTGCCAACTCCCTAGTTCTTTCATTGAATAAGGGTCTTTCATGTGGTGCTGAGCTATATCTTTGGGTTTAGATGATATGACTTCTCGAGTCGTAACCCCTTCAGCAAATGCACTCCAAATGGGATCCCTTAGGTGGAGTGTGGGCTTCTACGTATGACACTGCCACTCTTTTGAGCATTTTCCGTGTGGTTATGGAAAACTCCCATATCTGCTCTAGTTTGTCCTAGACCATTGCTCACCTTGGGCAAGTAGCTCTTGTCTTGTAGGAGCCACCAGCCTATTCATCTGCTCATTCTTGCCTTCATGGCGGGCGAATTTTCTAGCTCACCTACCATAAGGCGAGACGCTTATCTCCACCTTGCGCTCAAATGTATCTGCCAGGCCTTCTACAAGGTGCTTGCTCGCCCATATGTTGGACCAGCTGCATTCTGCAGCACCCACAACTATTTGCTTCGCCAAATCAATGGAGTGTCCGTCATCTTTCTTTCCATTCAACCCCATTGGTGATCTATTCCCTTATGCTGGTGGAGCCCTCACATTGTAGATGCATGGGGCGGCCACACAAAATAGTGTTCACCCTCCCCATGGTGACGATTTCCTATGGATGGTGTCGGTTGACAAAAACTGTTGGATTTAATCCAATAGTTATGACTCTTGCCAACTGCTGCATATATGTCTATAAATAGGGATCAAATGTCCAACAATTGCACAATTTTAGTCCTCTATCCAACACCAACCCATGAGACAAACACCCTAACGGGATTCGCACCAATTCGATCCACAAACCAACAGTGGTATCAGAGCTTTGTCAATGAAAACCGGGTTGTATTCTCACATAAAAAAAGACCATCAATAGGAAGTGCTTGGTTTGACAACAAACTTGTATATTACAACCACTTAAGAATGATTTGTACCCATATAAAAGCTTTTTCAAATCACAGTGGAAGGGTTCGAGTATATTGGTAATTTGTAAAATTTGGGAAATCCTCCTTCTATTTTGCTTTCAAGCACTCCTCCATTCCTACCAAATCTTCAGTATGAGGATCTCTAGCCTTTTCCCCTGCAAGCCCGTCAGTTTTCTTATAAATTTCTAACTCTCTATAAATTACTCCGCCTCCTTCATTCCTTCAAAAATAGTTTTTTGAGTCATTTTGCTCTACCACCATAGGACCACCACCAGGACCAGGGTAGTCAATTGCCTCCCATGGTTGCCTTACCTTTTTGACCACCAAACCTTCACATGGGTTTCATTCTTGGGCCTTGGATAGGGGTGTAATCGGTCCGGTCCGGTTAGTCTCTAAGGAGATTTTTAGACCAGACCAAAAATTTCGGACTACCCTTTTCTAGACCGAACTAGACTGAAAACCCCTAAGGATCGGACCAGACCGTTAGTTATCAGTTTGGTTAGTCCATTCGTTCCATATGGGTCCGAGCGAGTGAAAAAATGGGGGCTCAATCATACAAAAAGCCCATCAATATACAAAAAAGCCCACAACGTGTATTTCTGGCCCATCAGCATATAAAAAAAAAAGCCCACAATGTTTACAGTTTTGAATAATACAACTATTTAACTTTATTTTCACATTTTGTGCTTAAAAATAGCCTAAAGAAAGTTGAAAAAAGTATAAAAAATATCCATATGCATCCATTCTCCATAATAAACTTAAAAATTTAAAAACAAAAGTAGAGAAAATCAAATTGAAAAATACAATATCATCCAAACTCAAAATAAAAGAATCAAAATAGAAAACGAAACGAAAAATGTATATATAAAAATTATCCATATCTATCCATGAAGGTTAGCAATCATCATAATAAAACTAGAAACACAAAATAGAATTTTTTTTTTTTTAAA
>QEOT01004893.1:0-33174 GCA_003123785.1 Pterocarya stenoptera
TTCAGATGCATGGTACCAATGCAGTTCAGTTCAGGGTGGTGTGCAAGCCACGAACTCAGTCGTGGTCCACCATAGTATGCTAGAATACTATCAGCAGTTCCCCTTTCTGCAGCGAGATGTGGGACTGGTGCACAACCTTGCACACAGGATTAAGTGTGTTGGCCAGTCAGATAAACCAGTCAGATAAGTCAGATAAATCAGTCAGTTAGCTCAGATAAATTAGTCATACACAGCATAAGCATTAGCATGATCAGTCATAAATTTTTAAGTTCTCAGCATGAAAGTTCTTATAAAAAACTTATGTTTATTACGTTTACGTTGTGATGGGTTTCTTACTGAGTCATCGACTAATTTTAGTTTATTTTCATGTTTTTAACCACCCAGGTGAAGATGATGATTACGAGCAAGCAGGCCAGGAGTAAAAGGAGCATTTTATCATGTTTTAGTTCAGACTTTCTAAAATAAAACATGTCTTTTATGACATGAATTTATTCAGTTTATTCATTTAATGTTTTTAGAAGACAATTTTATGAGACCTTTTATTTCATAATAAATTTCAGTATCTTTTTTTTAATCATGAAATTAGAGAATCTCTTGCCGGATTTATTTTCATGAAAAATACGTGACATACCTAGCTTACAGGAAGGGGGTGTTACACCTGAACTCCAACTTTCTTGCAGAAGCTCACTTCTTTCCACACATCAATCAAGGAAACGTGTGGTGTGGTGACTATAATGGCACCATCTATTCCCGTAGCCTCAAGCAGTTGGACAATGGAGATGTGCTCGTTTGAGGTCTCGGGAGGAGCATCAACAACCAAAAAATCAAGTTCGCCCCAGTACACATTCTTCAGGAATTGCTTAATGAGCCCATTCTTGTGTGGACCCCTCCATATAACAGCTTCATCAGGGTTAGGAAGCATGAATCCAATCGACATGATCAACCCCAAGGTCGGACTCAACATAAACAGGAGACCAACCAAGGCTACTCTGGTGGACATCTTGACCTTCTAGGCCAAGCATCTTTGGAATGCTCGGGCCACAAATATCAATGTCAAGGAGACCCACTTGGAAGCCCATAGCTGCTAGAGCGAATGATAGTTGGGCAGAAAACGTGCTCTTGCCAACACCACCTTTCCCTGATAAAACTAGCATCTTATGCTTAACAGTTGCCATTCTTTCTGCAATTACAACCAAATCTGCAGAAACAAATATAGGAAGCGTTAAGACAAAAATCCAGCCGCTGTGTGCATATAATATTAACGACATGGGATAAGTTGCGAACCACAATAAAAAAAAATGTTGTGCATAGATGGACACCAATCCAGCTTAAGCAAAATTTGTACCAAAGAAAACACTCCATCAAAATATAGACATTTCTTCTGGCAGTTTAGTCATGAACATAATATGAGCCATTACAAAGTCAATATGACTTCTTATATGAATGATAACTTAAATATATATTGAAAGAGTGACCTTGCACCCCATGCATGACTTTAAATACCTGAACTCCACAAATTGAATTACTCTGAGTATGTCAGAAGCCCCCATGCATAACTTAACGAGCTTTCAGGGAAAGGTCTTTTCTCAAAACTTATATCAAGCATAATCAAATGAGGATTACTTACTCTGATCAAACCAGCAGGAAGCCAAAATAAGATCGAGTGATACCTCTATAATTAAATTTTTTCCTTGTATATTTAATCAGTGCAAATACCACTCTTCTGCTTCAATATTTTAGGTTGCAAGTTTCCTCATCAAGATGTATCCCATTTTTCAAAGGACAAGCCTGGGATGAGCTATAGACTCGGACATTTTGGGTAACATGGACTTCAGAAATATATCCATAACCTCAATGCCAAAGAGAATGACGGCTAAGATGTGGTATACTTGTTCCATTGTTCGTAATAAACGATGACCACAAGACCATGTGAAAAATGTATAGAAAAACTTCCTCTCCCGTTTCGTGCATTAAACATGAGTTTTTCCAAGATATCAGCAAGCTCTCTCATTGCAACAACGCATGCTTAATATCAGTACAAGACACGTGGAACCGGCCCAAAATCCAACGCCTTGAGCTTGTCGGTAGTAGTACTTTCCCTAACACTAAGAGCGTACTTGAACATCATACAGAAATGGGCTCTATATTTATTGCGGAAACTCGGGCAAAATTAGGAAAATCTCAGGACCTCGGGAAATATGACCAAGGGAAACCAGAGTTAATCCACCAGTAGTTGGTAAACTTAAAACCGAAAACCAATACCAATTAATTAAATGTCCAAATTGATGGTCAATAAGGGGAAAAAACTTAAGAAATAAGCGAGAAAGAGAACCTGGGTCAGGGCTTTTAGGGGTAGTAGCACAAACTTCTTGATTAGGGCAGCCTTGACAAGCGTCGGATTTTCCGGCACACTCTGATCGGGGTCCAGGGCAATCTGAATATGACAACGAATGAGGAAAAAGGGGAACAAAAATACAGAATTTTAGAGGGTCCCAGTAAACAAAATCCAATAACCTTTGAAGAGTTAAGGAGAAAAACGATAGAGACGAAGAGCTTACGCTCGTTGGCGTTTTCGGGGACTTCACCATTCTCCATGTTCGCCAATCCCGGCTTTGTTCTCTCCTTCAAGTTTCAACTGAGAGACCCAATGTGTAGGAAAAGAAAAAGAGAGAGACTTCACTTCAAATCGGGTCTGGACCGAAGGTTGTGGTTCGGAACAATTATCCGCCTTTGGAGCTTTACCGATGGCGTTTACGCGGTTATTGTTATTTGTTGACCCGAAAACTATTACGCCCAAGGCTCAGTTCAACCAAACCGAACATGTTTAATACGGTACCGTTTCGACATTGTTTTTAAATATTAACAAATAAGATTATTCGCTAACTCAATTGGTATTTTGATATATAAAAATGGTTAAATTTGCTTGTTTTTTAATTTTTAACACGTTTAAAGAACGCCCAGTCAATTCAGAATGATGAAATTTTGGTATATTTATATTATTTTTAAAAATATTATTGGAAAATTTTGGCAAATAATATATTTCTATGACGAATATGCGAAGGACAGGATTTGTGTTCGGCCCGTTGGAATCATAACACTGGCCCAAGTCTTTAGCCAAGGAGTTGGATCAGCCAATTCTTTGAAGATCATAATCATTTTTGCAACACTAATTTAAATAGAATGATTTTCTTTTTTTCTTTTTTTTTGTTCAAATGATAGCAACAAATTCTCCAAGAAAACGCCATTCTTTTGATCCCTGAAGCAAGTAAGATGGGTTGTAACTTAAATGAATCATGGAATCGTGGATGTAGGTAGTAGCCCTTGACATCGAAGCTTCCAGAAAACAAAAGGACCAAGAATGTCCCAAACGCAGTCACATTAGAGGGTCCTAAGCAACTTCTTCACCCTCACAAAAACATCGAACGACAGGACAAAATCAGGACTAATGCCACTTGCATCAGAGCACCTAGCCTACATCTTCACAAAAGATGGACAAAGAAAATAGGGAAATTATAACCTGATGCATAATTGAGTTTTGCTACACAACCTCCACCACACTTCACACTCTACATTTTTTTTAATTTTTTAATTTTTTAATATTTTTTAAAAATTTTGTTTTCAATTTATTCTTTTTAAATTATTTCAAATTTTCTATTCATTATTCATATAATAAATATTGGATAAAAGTAAAAAATAATAAAAATTAAAAAAAAAATGGAATGTGGACTGTGAGGAGGTTGTGAAGATTTAGTGATCAAATAAAGGGTTTATTAAACTAAGGATGCAATTTGTGAAAAAAAAAAAAAGTCGAAAAATAGTAGAGCATAAGAATGAGAAGCAAGTCCATGGGAAAAATAGCAGCATAACAAAAGTTGGACATTCAATCATCCACATTTATTTGGGTTACATTGATACTGAGCTTTGTGACAAACAAATCACATGAGCTTTGTGCAACAACCGCCTACCTGCAAAATAAAGCAAGCTATCACAAAGTTGACACAGAACACAAGTGCTCTAATTCTTCCAGTACTTTCTGCTGCATATTAATATGACTTCTCCTCATCTGCATCCATTAGAGAAACCCCAGCTTTTGTGACAAGAACTGTCACTTCGGCAAACATTACCAGAAACAGATGCTACCGCGCTTTCAGAGTCGCACATAGAAATCAACTTCTTCAGTGTCCAAACACATAGCCAGAGATGCATGAAATCACCCTATTTCAAGACACAATTATAAATCAAAAGCCTGATTTTATTTGACCAGCATTGCCTTATTGTTTCTTTTTTCTGTCCTCTTTTTTTTCATCCAGTTCCCTTCTTTCATTCTATTTTTTTCTATATTTTTTTAAGGAATTTTTTTTCTATATTTTTAATTTTCTTCTAGTTCTCCTCAAACCTCCTGAATTGAGAAAATGTCAAAGAGGCACCAACTACGCAGTTCGACCTGTGCTGGTGGTACATTTCCCGTCCTCACAAGCGGCTGCATGTTCTTCACAGAGACAGCAGACCCCACTTCTGGCATCTACGCAGGTGGCTATCGCATTACTCATTTGGAGAGCGCAACAATGAAGATTCTACTCCAAAACCTACAGCCAGTGGCAATTTAGAATGTCTTTACCATCAGCCATAGGAGCAAAACTGGTAACTGGTCTCTTGACGAAAGATGGTGCACAAAGAAGCACCTTTTTCACCCAGCATATCTGGGAAATTAAATCGCTGCTTCCAACAATCCAAACAAAGGCAGTCTAGACAGAATGTTTCCTTAAATTCACGGTCCTTAACGCAACACCCACAATTGATACAGCGCGGTGTGCAGAGTATGCAAGCCCTGCACAAATGATCAGCCTGATGTTCCCCCAGACAACTCTCTGATGGGCAATCATAAACTAGTTTAAACTCATGGCACCAAGGGCAGGCCTCAATGTCGATGGCACAATCATCATCACAAGATACATAAGACGAAACCCCACTATAAATCCGTAGCCTGTGAGCACTCTGCTCCACATGGTTATCTGCATTCAGAAGAAACTGCAATTCTTCAAACTGCTTTTCTGTTATACTGCGGATGCCAGCAATTCTCAAGTGCTTTATTCCTGTGGAGCCAACAGACTTGAAGGCCCTTAACATATCCAATAAGCTGTCAACACTAAGTCTTACACATCCTGGAACGCCTAGCTGCATGCAATAAGTGAGTCAATAATAAATTCTAACTTTTAATCTCAGAAGAAAAAAAAAACCATAAAGGAATTTAGCTAATGATGAATTAAAAGAAGTTCAAGATAAACATCATGAGCTTTTGGATAAGGAAATAGTTGCAACAGTTGGAACTTTTGTTTCTGCGTATTCATAATGTTCACTTTACCATTGGATGGAAGCCCAACTATGTCCTAGCTTTACCTTCTTGGATTTTCTCTCTCTCTCTCTCATTAGGTGTAAATGATGTATGGTCTCTGTGTATCTCAATGATGCCTTGTGCCGTTTTCTTGATCATTAATAAAGCTCATCTTCCTTATAAATTTATTTTTTCTAGATTGACACCAACTTAAATGAGATGACCAATGAATTCTAACAGGCCTATGTACAACACATGCTTTAAAAAAGATATCTGTTAAGAAAACGCAACAAATATTTCAAAAGCAATCTGAAATATAACAGACTTGCTCAAGTTGTATAGGATGCCTGAATTCCCTATGATTTAATTGATGCACAAAAAGGCAAAAATATCATATTCAGTGATGGATAGGAGAGAGGATACCAGAATTGTGCATATTTGTTATGAGTACAGATAATATCTAAAATGGAAGAAGAATTGTGCATAATTGTTATTTGTTATGCATACCATCTATAGCAACTAAAAAATGTCTCAAGGATTATAAACGCAGACAACCTGATAAAATCATTAGGCATTATCGGAGGAAGAAAAAATAACAGGAGAGCATCTGTTATAAATGAATTGGTCTCAACGATGATAGCTGAAGACTATATATGATGATAAGCTATTAAGCAGTAGTATATGATGAGCAAAAATCATTTATGTTCCAAGATACTTGTATCATTAACACCAACCTTTTTCAGTCTTGGATTCGTTTCAATCACACGCTTCAAACCGCTATCTGTGATTCTTATGCAGTCCACTAGGTTCAAGCACTGAAGGATGCCTTGTGCCCTGTTAGCCAATTTCAGAAGAGCATCATCCGTGATCTTCTCGCTCAACGGCCGATCGATGTGAATACTCCTCCACAGAAGAGCATCACTTCTAACCGAATCGCGCAAAGATTTGCAAACCCTTTCTACAGTGAGAAGGTCCTGCACTCCCAGATATCCCAAAGCAAAAAACATTGCCTCATGGGGTGTACCTTCTTCAACACCATTAAAACAAGTTTTTCCACAATCCCTCGACTCCGGAGCTCCTTTGCTCACAAACCAATTTCCGTGACGGCCGAAATTCATAAACTCCTCCACATTTCCATCCAGTGCAAAAACACCATCAAGCAATCTAGTGTCAACCCCACATCCATCAAACTCATCACAAGGAATTGAAATTCCACCCTTTTTCACGTTACCCAATTCTGGTTCAAACTTCATTGAACCATTCCACAGCCAATTCAGCCCTGCAAAGAGTCCATGATGATCAGCAATCTCTTTTTGAGCATCATCAAACCCAAAACCATTACAACCTGAATCAGATTCCTCAACCAAGTCTTGAAACCAACCCGTGATCGTAATCGTAGACCTTTTATACATTCCAAATGGATCGATAGGCAACTTATCGACGACATCATCTACGAGCAGCGGCCCACCGTAGCCTCCAAACTCAGCCTTGCCCATTTTGTTGCAATCAAAACCCTCCGACTCAGGATTCAAGCCCCGGAAACTCCAAGAATCACGTGAACCTTCACAATTCCTAACCGCGTGGGCATCAGAGAGACTAAGAGGCATTCTTGATTCGTAGGAACCCTATCGCAAGACACCTAGACTGGGTCAAACAACTCAATTATATATGCCCGCAAAGCTTTTCTTTCCAAACAAATACCCTAAATTATAAAATAAGATAAAAGAGAGGATGAAAACTCTCGATTCCGGGGGCACAGAACTAAAAAATGAAAAAGCGCCGGAATCGAAGTTAGACAATAAACCCAATTAATGAATCAGGTTGAAGAATGATCTTAGGAGCGGAGTTGATGCTCAAAAGAGAAGCTTTCTAGGAGGGCGAACTAGATCGTATTGATACCAACGAAAAGAAGGAAAACAATTAAAAAGACGAGAAAAAAAAAAAAAACACTGGTATAGAATGAAAAAGATACAACCGCGAAGAAGAGGGAACGATGGCTTTTTCTTTTCGCTTTAGGAACAATGTCAGGTATATAGAGAAACCCAGAAACAGAGAGAAGCAAAGAAAGGGAAAGGGAAGGAGAAACAAAATATCGAAGTGGATTCGGAAAAGGAAAGGGATGGGAGGCTAATATAAGAGCCCAGAGACTGAGCCACAGGAGAGAGAGAGAGAGAGAGAGAGAGAGAGAGAGAGGCGGGTGGAGAATCAGAAAGCCCGATCCTCACCAATAGAATTTAGGTAGTTCGCGTTCGAGGGATTAGATATGTTTCCTTTGACTCCTAGTGATCCCTTTTTTCTTTTCCCTTTTCTTTAGGGGTAATTTGTTGTTGGATGCACTTCCAACTCTTTAATAATTTAGTTTGTGCCTAAAAAAAAAAAAGAAATTTACAACCAATTGTACAACTTTATTTATATAATTATCTTTCATTTAAAATATAATTATAAAAATCTTATAAATTTATCATTTTCCTTTATTATTTCTTGTTTTACTCAACACGCGAATAAATTAATAAATTCCTCAACCCAAAAATAATAACAATAATAATATATCTATTTTGATAATTAATAAACAAAAAAATGAATTTCCCGTACATATTTTAAAACTTTAATATGACTAGTAATAATTAAGATAATAAATAAATTGCATTTATTTAATATCTAAAAATATTTCTCTTTTGTTATCTAACATTTAGACGGATATCAATTTAATAGTCTCCTTTGAGAGAATCTCCTTCAAATGATTGGAGGATTGGAGGAAATCTTTGTTCCATTTTAAAAAAAAAAAAAAATGAGGATAATTGTAGGATAATTAGAGATTCAAACAATTTTTTTTTTATTTTTAAACATAGCCAAGTTTGGAAAAGAAACCAAAATATGCACGTGCTATCTGATGGATTTGGATCATTGCGGGGCTTATCATAACAGAAAATTCTATTTATCACATGCACCACATTTATTTTTATTTTTTTTTCTTATCAAAATGTGGTATATGGATGATAAATAGAAAAATTTAATTAATTTAAGAAAAATAAAATCAAAAAGACTTTATTTTTAAAAAAAAAAATATAATTATAAAGATGATAAGTAGCATAACTCTATCATAACAGTAGGTGTTTGCTGTCATATGGTTTTGGCCACTCGATGGATAGAGTGAAGAAAAAACGAATAAACGAAAAGATAATCGAATTTATACATTTTAAATAATTTAAATTATTTAATTGAGTAGAAAAAGAAAGTGGATCACCAAATTAAGGAACCAAGAAAGACGAAAGGTCGGTACAGAATCCAACAAAGATAAGGAAGGACGCCTATTTTCACTTTCTGAGTTATTGTTATTCAACAAATTTGGTCATCCTTTTTTTTTTTTTTTCTTTTTTTAGGACTTGAAGTAAAAGCAAGCATTTCTAGTCCAAAAAAGTTCCCAATTAGGCTGATGTTTGTGTCAGACGATGTAATTAAATTCAAAGAAATAAGGAGAATTTAACAAAAGTTTAGTTACAACCAATATAGAAATAAAAACAAAACAAAAAAAACTAATTTGCATAAATTGTGTAACAGAAGGTTTATTACTTTATTTAGCCTGGAACCAAAGCAGTCTGAAGAGTGAGAACATCAAGACCAAGGACCAAGACCAAGACCAAAGACCAAATAAAAAAACAAGAGTGTTTGCTGAATCGATCTCTTTTCTTTCTGAAAGGCAGGCCGGCCGTTCATGAACATCAGCAATTTATTACAAAAAAGTGGTGAATTGTATCTGTTGTTGCTTATATAATGCTCAAGTATCTCTCTAATACACACCATACCATATTCTTATTCTGATCATAGAGCTTATCAAGCTTTATGCAATATTCAGTTTTTCATACAAACTATATATAAAGGCAGGCAACAGGATAGACACACCATAAAACCAAGTATGCTCGAGTCTACAAGGTGGGAGGGATCCATATGTAGCCATGTGTTTGAACATAACCGGCTTTTGCTAGCAGCTCATCTGCTGCTGCAGGACCTCGGCTACCTGGTTTGTATGGAAGCGGCTTCTTTTCTCCATCATCAATTCTGTGCAGAAGAGGGGTGAATATCTCCCACGCCGCCTGATGGTTGACACAACCGTCAAATTGGAAATTAACACTATTGTGTTAAGATATTTCACTTATGGTGTGTTTGGACTTTGGAGAGCAAGATCTGGGTCTTTACAATCCAAATCCCCTGTTTGGACCATTAATTAAAATTTGGATTTGGATTTACACCAAAAATCATACAAGATTTTAAGCTTTTTAAATCATGAATTCAAATATCATGGTTGATTTCAATCCAAATCCAAATTCTTCTATCCAAACACAATCAGACTCATTTGGATACTAATGAGTACAATGTCCACATACCTTCAACTCATCTCTGCGAACAAAATGTTGCTGATCACCTCTTATTCTGTAAAAACAAATTTCCCACTCAATGAATGTTAATCCTCAATCTCTCGAATCCCTATATTACTATTGCGCTAGACTTATACATGCAATTGAAAACAGCTGCACTGACTGCCTCAAATAAAAGCAAAAGCAGAATTATCAGACAACAAGAGTATGGAAGGGCAAGGATCATACGTGTCAAGGATTAGACGTTCATAAGCCTCTGGGATTGTAACCTCTTGATAACGTTGCCTATACGACAGGTCTAATTCACTTTGGACAGTCAACATCTCCAGTCCAGGCTGCTTGACCTGCATGAGAGACATTGTGAACAATATCTACTTTACCCGATGCCCCAAACATAAGCAGGTACCAGCTCAAACGTTGTGGGACCAAAAATCCTCACAATTATATTAGAATCACGAGCATACCGTCAGCTTCATGTACATGGCTTCTAAAGGTTGAAGGCGTATGACAAACTCATTTCTCCCTTGCTTTTTACCTATACAATGAGAGAATGTTCGATAAATAACTGGATAACTTTTAGGCGAACAAATATTTGACAGACCACTAAGCATAATATAAATGCAGTGGTATGAGCGAAAACATTAGACAGACTGAATATAGAAAGCCAACCAAGAGGTAAATGGCAGCAAGACCATATTGGAGTTATATATAGAGATCCAGAAGACTTAAAAATAAATCATATAGGAGAAACAGAAAATGAGCCGTTCTGCATATTCCCCCACCGCAATAAAGCTCACGGAAATGTTCACTAAGCTAATAATCATGACTTTTCTGACTTTTGACACCAAAATTTCAACTGCATGAACACACCAGTAAGTTGTTGTGCTTTCAGTCCTGCACTAGATTATCACAGATTCACAAGTAAAAGATATGCCATCTACCAGTAAGAAATGACAAGTCCCCCTCCTCCCTTTTCACCCTTCCAATGTTTGGAAACCAACTTCTAGTTCACACTTCAAAATAGAATTGTAGACAGTGGCTACCTAAACAAATTTCTTTGGGCCATGGCAGAAAAAAGTGTAACAAATTTTGAATCAAGAAAAGACGCATAACAGAACCAAGCAAAATCTAGAAGGCAAGTCACCAGAGTTCAGAAGGTCTGATGCCATACATTTGAATATATCACCAGGAACATCCTTAAACTGAACTCGTATTTCTGCCTTTCTCGAATTCAATGCTTTCCCGGCCTTAAGTATAAATGGGACACCTGAATAAGAAATTGGACTGGACTGTGAGCAGAAGTTGAACAACATTATCCTTTAATTGAATACCCAAATGTGAGGTTCAGATATTGCTTTTTTCCTCTTAACTACAAAGAAGTTTCAAAAGAAGACCAAACAAATGGTGAAAATATATCATACCCTCCCATCTTTCATTGTGTATTCTCAGAACTACAGTTGCAAAAGTTGGAGTGTTTGAGTGATCAGGAACTGTTGGATCATCCCTATAGCCTTCATATTGTCCAAGAACAACCTCTTCATCTTTAATTGGAAGAACCGATTGAAGAACCTGATATTCAAATAATATCAGCAATCAATGTAAGAAAACATGTCTGGAACCAAGCAAATTACCAAGGAAAAAAAATATTAAATGGACAAATCATAATAACTAAGAAGAAAAAGTATCATGGGGAAAAGTTTAACCACTAAGACAAAAAAAACATGATTATTAACTTTGAAAGGTCTTTCAAAACTAATATATTCCTTCAAATCTTTACTCCCTTTGTTCATTTAGAAAGTCTGTTGTCATAGGTAAATTTTAGAAAGACAGAGTGGTTTGTTTTTCTCTTTTTTTTTTTNAGGTTGTATGGAATTGGTTGTCCAGGGAGTTTGGGGTAACAAAAGCCTGAGCAAAGAAGGTTATAGCTGGAGCTGTTGCCACAACACACATCCACCAAGTTTCTCTATAAGTATCTTATCACAAGAAAAAGTAACATGAAAAACTAAAAAGAAATCTGAAATATTGCAATTCAGGGCATGGCAAGATAAATAACACTCCCCCTTCCTAAATGCTACCAAAAAACCCAGCATTAAGAAGTAATCAATCATGCAGAGATGGCATCATTAAGGATGCAAAATCTGCTTTATCGTAATGCCAAGGTCTTACCTGCAATAGATGATTTTGAATGATATCACGAATAATTCTGCCAGAACAATAAATATAGTTAGATTTCTCTTGTATCAAGATCTATTCAACTGTTGAAAGTTAGATCCACAAGAGGTGTGCAATGCATACGTTATAAAAAGCAGGTAAGCCCCAACTATAGATCCTCAAATATATTAAGCAACTTATAAAAATTTCCATGAAGCCACTTCGAACTAAAATTACAGGACTTCCAATATGAGCAGAAACTATAGCAGCAAGTAGTAATTAAAAATATTCCCATACAAGAAATTTAGAGATAAATGGAAAATTTTGAGGAGAAAAAGAAACAACTGCTCTTTTAAGCTTGTGCTCAACAAACAAACTGAGGCACACAACATTTACAGAACATACCCATATTCATCAAAATATCCACCACGGCCTTCTGTCCCAAAATCCTCCCTGAACACAATCTGCCAGAGAAAAATACCAACAAGATACATGATGAAGTTGTAAATATCATAGTTAAATCAGGAGACCAATGAAAGTTAAAATCCTAAATATAGAGGTGCCCATTCATTGGGGGACAATAAGACATAGCCTGGACACAGAGTACCCCTTACTTCATTGCTAGGAAGGTACTATCACAGCCTCACCATAGGTTAGTAACTTTCAAGATGATTGGTGAAAAGAAGGATTCACACCTGTACATTGTCAATATTGTCACGATTCCAGAGGGGCAAGAAGAAGCGATTTGCAAATCGAAGAACCAACTGCATATTTAAGGTAAGAAGGTAAATAATCAGAGTCGTGAAACCAAATGAGCAAAAACTAAGACGTATCTACACATATATTACCAAATTCTGCACCAATTCCTTTCCCAAATAATGATCAATCCGGTAAATTTGTGGTTCATCAAACAACTGCCCAATCTGGGAACTGAGTTGCTCTGCAGATTCCAAATCTTTGCCAAAAGGCTTCTCAACAACAATTCGAGTCCATCCACCAAGATCAGCTGCAAATAATTGGATTATTCATTCAGAAAGTGTTGTATCAGATATTCTAAATCTACATCTCATATAGGAATCAAAATGCCAACTTGCTTGTTCAACAAACAACATTTCCCAATCGTCAATAGATCTTAAATAAACTTTAGCTAGTCGAACAGCATTTTCCACTTTTATAAATATGCATGCAGGTTCAACAAAATAACAGAAACAGTGAATTATGACATTAAGTGGGAAATAGAGGGCCTAATTTTCTTTCACTGTTATCTGGCCATATAAACTTTTAGACTTCTTCCTTACATCAGAGCAATGCTCGAAGGCAAAAATGCTATTTGTAATAACATCTTTGTAATTCCAATGACTGAGCAACAAGTTGCTAGAATCACGCTTAGTGACCAAACAACAACTTCTATGAGCAGTGTGATCATTAAAAAATAATGAAACTATTCTACACAGAGAAGAATGAAGAAGCCTAGAGTAAAACATCTACAGGACCTCCGGACTAACACACAGCAGATACATATCAGATAGTGATCTGTATTCCTCAACCAATGGCTACCCATCTAGGCATCCCCATCTTTCCTATTTTAAATCTTTGAGCAACCATCTAGAAGCATGTCAAAGAATACATGGAGCTGTATTTCAGAATCTGCGTTAATGTATATGTCCGCACAATATACTACAGTTGTTTTATAACAGGCACCAACCTTCATGCAAGATCTTGCAACAAAAATATAATTGAAATACACCTTCTAAACATAAATGACCAAACAGTAGTAACCAGAGTTAATTGATAATTCCAGCCACAATGACAAAAAAATTTTAATCAGTAACCACAATGCCAAATATGAGTTAGAACAACTAACATTTATTCATGCAATTATGCCTGATCATCTTGCATACAGATGGATAAACAGATGGAGGAAGTGCCAGATAAAAGAGTCTCCGAGATGATCCCTCCACACTATTTTTTGAAAACTCATGCTTTGCGATTTCCTTATCCAGCAGCTGAAAACCTTCCTCAGAATCATACGAACCGCTTACATATTTAACCTACAAAAAAAAAAAATACAACAATAAGTTGAAACAAATACATTTTACTTGTGGGAGACCACATAAATGATTCCAAATTGATGCAGGATAAGGATTGTGCTAACCAGTTCGAGAAACTTGGTTACATTATCCAAGTTCTCCGTTGAAGCACTTTTGTCGGTGATAAGATACCTGCAATTATCCATCATATCTAAATCATTCCACATCATGAGCTATTCTTATAAACAAATAAAAGAAGCCTTTGAAGTAACACTTTAAGTGAGTGAGAACCACAATACCATTATCGGGGGAAGAAATGGCAAAAGGGAAGTGAACAGACATAATAATCGAACTAAAGAAACATTCACACGAAAGACAAATGAAAGTGGAAAAAAAAATCAAGGAAATTTTCGCAGGTATACTTTTGTTCTTCCAAGTATCAACCCTGAAAATACGGTTTATTTAGATATAATTAATAGTTTGTTTTAGAAGTATATATTATTGACAAAGATAATTGCCAAGCATGGAACAAAATATGGATGTTCACACAAACATTATTGCTCCTACTCATTACATCATGCAGAAACAGATAACAAAACGCATCTCACCCGCGAATGCGATTTCTTAGCTCATCATCTGAAATCTTAGTCCTTGCATAGCCAAAAATGTGAACTTCATCGGGAGGCAGGAATCCCTGAGACAAGCCAATGCCTTTTAAAGTGAGTATAACAGTTGACGGCTCCAAAGAACACCAAGCAACTCTACTTCTTAGGTAGTCTTAATAAACAGAAGCTCAGATTCTCATTTGTCTTTCAGAGGTGTAATAAACTTCCATCAAAATGGATAGAATACTAAGGTCAACGTAAGGGCATTGTCCTAAGACATGCAGACAAAATGAGAAGACTATAAATCATCCAATTATACTCAAATTTTCAAAGGAACAAGTCGAAGATGAAAGTCCATCTCAGTTCCACAACAGATTCCCAATAAATTTAAATCACGAAAACAATACACCGAATCCTGAACAAGAGTCCAAGCAGACCTGCAGAAAGAGGTGGTAGAGTGCCGGAAAGGTCTTCTTCTTAGCAAGATCTCCAGAAGCACCAAGCACAACAATGGAGAGACACCCAGTTTCAGGCACGTTGTCAACATCTCTTCCAAACGATTCGCTTCTAAGATCATCTCTTTTCTCGATGTGCCATGATCCTGATTCCATCTTCTAAAAGCTGGACAAGAGAAGGAGCATGCAGAGCTACATTACAATTTCTTATATTATATTCTGTATTAAGAAAGCATAAGCTGTGAGCAAAGCTACTCAAAGTGGCCTTCAGCGTAAGCCATCAGCGTAAGCCAACAGAGCACTCGCTCTTCACTCCAAGGGATTGACCAGATTAGCCGAAAAAATCAGACCAACAAGTTAAAGTGCTCAGATCCATCACTCTCTCAAAATTCTTCGTGTTTTACCAACAACTACATTGGATTTTCAACCCCACAAAGAAAACATACACAGATGAGAACATTAGCGTCCCGCTTGATCGTTAAGAAAAAAGTGCTTTGGACTTACCTAAGTGACCGTTGTTATTGAACATATAGCAAAATTCTTCAGAATTCAAAGATTTGATTTATCTATTCCTTTCCGGGTTTCTTGACAGCCAAACAGACCGAATAGCGAAAAAACCCATAGAAAACTAAGAATCGTTCACTCTGTGAATAGATCTCAATTTACACCGAAGCGCGTAAACTGACAGATCCAAACTCAGGAATTGGAATCACGAAAATGATCACCTCGAAAGCATTCAACATAACGGGTATTTCAGTATATACACGAAATCAAATCACGAACCGGGTTGTAGAAGCGAGATCAAGGATCTAACAGTACCGTAGAACTTCCCGCTAGTTTGGAACGACCCCCCCGAAAAAAGCAGCACAATTCCACAAAAAGTGGAACTCAAGACAGACACAAACAGAGGGGGGAGGACGGTGGAGGGGTGAGTGTGTAAAGAGCTGTAAGAATTACAGATACCTTTTGATTTGCAGTTTTGGAGTGGAAAATCGGTGGTAGGAACTAGGAAGTAGCAGTGAGCTTTTCTTTTCTGATTTTCAAAACGGTTGCCTCGGTCACCAACCCTCTAGTCTCAGTATTCTCCCTCTCCTTACCAGCCGCCATTGTTCGCCAAACTTCCCAGTATTTCTGCGTATTTCTATTTACACCCGAAAGTTTAAGTTTTCTTACTTTCTCCGCCACCGATAATCTGATATTTTGATTATTATTTCAGCTAAATGATTTATTTTTGAGAAATTATGCCTTGAGTTCTATTATTTTCAACATTTAACGGTTAACTCATGAAGTCATTAATTTTCATGACTAGTAATAAATTAATAAAATCAAAGATAAATAAAATAGTTATTTTTATTTTTATTTTAGATAAAAATTAGTGAGAGGGTGAATTATATAATATGAAACTAATTATTGAAATTTTTTAATTAAATCCTACACTAAAGGCTGTTTCTCAACCTTTTCACTATAAGTTCAAAACAGTATAAATAAGTTATATTTTTTTTAAGGTGGACAAACAAAAATACATTTATGATACTCTTCGGACTTATTTGGATAGAGAAGTGATCTTATTTCATTTCATTATTATAATTTTTTTAAATTTTCACACAAAATATAATAAATAATTCAACTTTTTCAAATTTCAAAACAAAAATAATATTCAAAAATAATATTTTATTAATATTTTATTTAACTCATATAAAATCATCTCATCTCATCTCATAATCCAGACGAGCCCGCCTTTGTTTTATTGAAAGTTGATTAAAGTTTGGATATTTCTTTAAAATGTTGATGTTTTACTTGAGAAAAGTGTTATTCATTATTCATACATACTACATTTTTTTATTTTTTTCTCTTATCAAATATGTGGTGTATAGATGATGAGTATGAGAATTTAATTAATTTAATAATAATAAAATAAATAATAAAATAAATAAAAATAAGTGTGATGTATGGTGACAATAATGGTCTCTTTTTTAGATTCACTTTTCTATAAATAAAATAATTATAATAAGATTCTTTTTGTTATAAAAATTTACCCAAGACTTATACGAGTATAATTCATTCTTTAGAGACAACACGAACATATTTTTATGAGCTAAGAAAGTCCATTTTATTTAATAGTGGTACTGCTCTGCTGCTGAGTAGCCTGCCACATTTGATTTCAGGTTAAATTGATTTTTTTATTTTTTTATTTATATTTTGTTATTATTTAAAAATATTAAAAAAATATCAATATGTTAATAATTATTTTTTAATTATTAAGAAAAAAATTTAAAAATTAAAATAAATCAAATGTCAAAATGAAAAAATAAATTTGAGTAGTCAAAATAATATTTTTTTTATTTAAACATTATTACTCTTTCATAATAAATAAATAAAACAAGTTGGTAAATGTTTGATGTGATGTTGATATGAGGAGATAAGATTATAATGCATTGATTATAATAAACGAATGATTGCCCCAAAAATAATTAACAATAAAAAATGTCAATGTCCCCACGAGTGGATGAAAATCGTTTGGAAAAGAGATTGGACTTGGTTTTCAATCAATATTAGTAGCTTTTTAAATGCATGTTCTTTTATTAGGTCATGTGTAAATTGAAAAAACTCAATCAAAAAATTAAAATTATTTTTAAAAAATAATAATAAATTCTAAAACCCAAAAATTATAAATATATAAATTTTTATTTTATAATATAAGTTTTCCTCACCATGATAAGTTGGTGCCACCCCTAGATGGAGTGGGTGAAGGATTTCCCAATCTATCTCAAAAATTTAATCCATCTCCTAGCATTTTTATTATAAAATTAAGTTTAAAAAATAAATAAAAACGACACGACGTAAATGATAAAGTGTTGCTGCCTAAAACAAAATAAATGTCCCCTTAATACCCGTAGTTAGGCTCTAAATAAAGGCCTTGTAAAAGTGGAAATATGTCAATAAATTATAAGGATATAACACACAATTATATCTACAATTCTTTATAAATTAATTATTAATTAAAGATATTTTTATAAAACAACATTATTTTTATAAATTATTTTATAAAAATATATCTTATTTAAAATATTATATATAAAAATTATAAGAAATGATTTTGTGGATGTGATTTTCTATAAATAATTCTGCATTGTCAGAAAAATTGTCGTAGTAATTCTCATCATCCAAATGTTTAATGTTAGCGAGTCAGACAATAAAGCCAATTGCAATAAATAACTGACTTAACATTTTTATGAAGGGTTCGGTTCCCTATGCTCCTTAATTTTAAATTAAAATTTTGTAAAGAATAATAAAATAATTTATGAATGATAATGAAATAATTTAAGTTAATTATTTTTTAAATTTTAAAAAATGATAAAGATAAAATTAAATAAAACATGTTATAAAGTTAAAATATTGTTAGAATATAATTTTTTAATATAATTTTTATTTTAGAATTTGAAAAGATTAAATTATTTTTTTTTTTGTTTGAAAGTTTAAAAAAATTGTAATTATTAATTTAAAAATATTTATGTCGATGTTTGAGAAGAAAATAAAATTAAATAAATTAAAATGAGACGAGATGAAAATAATTTTCAAACATGCCCAAAAAGAATTTATTATATCATTTTAATTTTTTTAAATGTTGTGAACTAAAGTTCTTTTGAAAAATGAGATGGGTGAGGTAAGCTAATTTTCAAACAAAACAACCTTTATTATACTTATCCTAATGGGACGAGCTGTAACTACAAAAAATGGAAATTTTGAAACTTGTTTCCATTTCTTCATGGACGTATTTTTTTAAAAAAAATCATAACTCAATAAGGAATATATACTATTAATATATTTTACATATCTATATCTTCTTATGGAATTCTTAAATTATAATTTGAACATATTTTTCAGATGTAAATATCTTGAACACAAATAGAAATCTCCCCACATTCGGTCAGAATTTTAAGATATAGATGAGAGATAAATGATATTTATAGTTATAGAATATAAGTGATGTGTATTTAAAAAAAATGAATAAATACAAGATTTACTCATTTACATACAAAAAATTAAATAATTAATAATAGATTTTATTTTTCTAAAAGAAATATACAAGATTTACACGATAGATTGGATCTAATATTAATTTATTTATATGGAATAGATTTGCATCAAACTACTTTATTATTATTTATAAAAAATTTTATTACGATTTATTAATTTTTTATTATTAAGATAACTCGTCATCTAAAATACAATCTAAATTATCTCGCTCGGATACAAAAATTATATCAACTTATTTCATTTTATTATTATAAATTTTTATATAAAATATAATAAATCATTCAGTTTTTTAAAATTATAAGATAATAATATTAATAAACAATATTTTATTTAATTTATCTAAAATTATCGTTATATGTTCAAATGAATCCGAGAAGCAAAGTCAGAGTATCCAAATCCCTTTGACCGAGACGCAGGATGGAACGAGCTCTTAGTCCTAGAGAGGACTCGACGTTGGCTGGCACCTGGCGTTATCCACGCCACAAGTCCGGCCTACTCATAGTCATGGGCGTAGGCGTCGCGTCGGGGTAAGATGAAGATGGATCATTACATCATTCAAGGAGAAGAAAAACTTTTGACCGACGACTATATTATATGATGTTTGCACTTATGTAATGCATAAATATCACCTAATTTTTTTTTAAATATAAATTTATATAAAATAAATAAATGTTTAGTAATAGATATTATTATTTAAAAAAATATACACATCTACATAATTTATAATTATATCTAATATTACTAGGCCTGCAACCCGACCTGAAACTTACCCATGCTAGCCAACTCGATCCAGACTGATCCGAACAAAATAAAACCTAATTTGACCCCATATGACTCGACCATGCATCGTGGACCAGATGACTGAAGTCGTTGCCCACTTTCCCCTTCCTGGCCTTCATCAACTCGTAACAGGGCCCAAGCCCAATTTGAGATGCTGCTTCTCCTTCTCAGGTTTTATTCTTCTTCCAACTGACACTTCGAGATGCTCATTCCCCGCCACTGCTCCTCTTGCTTTTTTTAAGGTGGTTCTCGACAGTTGTTACAGACTCACACTCACACTCATACTTTTTCTTCTCTGTTTGGCTATCTCTTCTCTGTTATTGAAGCCATCCAAAAGGATATGGGCTAAGCAGAGATGGAAAATGGGGAGGAAGGGGAAGAAAGAGTGTGGGTTTTGCTTGTTCATGAAGGCCAGCGGTTGCAAGAATAGCTTTATAA
The DNA here is from genome assembly GCA_003123785.1 of Pterocarya stenoptera. Taxonomy (NCBI): domain Eukaryota; kingdom Viridiplantae; phylum Streptophyta; class Magnoliopsida; order Fagales; family Juglandaceae; genus Pterocarya; species Pterocarya stenoptera. The sequence continues at coordinate 20,203 of QEOT01004893.1, forward strand.
TGCAGGAGCAATGCATTGAGGAGGCTGAGAAGATGAAGGAGGACATTGTCCGTCGAGGTGACTGGGGCGTTGAATAAGTGTATGGAGGCTCACGCCGACTACTACGAGCCCAGAGGATGATTGATGAGGAGAAATCGACTGAGTTACACAGTCACCCAGAAGACTCCAGGCAACGTGAAAAATGTGGTTGCATAAACTCAAGACAACGACATTGGATTCGTGGGCTCCTGGTTCGCTAGCACAGTCCTCAATTCTAATACTTCTGGTGGGTGATCACACGAATGCACTGGAATGATGGTTGTAGAATGGCTTTAGAAAAATTGACAATCAGCAAATATTTATGAAGTTCAAATCTAAAATCTGAGTGAGTGAAAATCTCAAATATGACTTGAGATTTTGAGCAGCTAGGGTTGGAGAACTTAAGTGTGATTTTATACTCAAGCCGTCGAACGGGTTGAAGCTAAAAACTAAACCCGTTGATTAGTCAGGTTGGAGACCCGATCATAAATAACCCGATAGAATCCGGGTCGAGTCGGGCCATTTTAGTTGGATCTGGCAAAGATTTAGGTCATATGCCCAACCATAAACATTACTCATCGTATAATTTGGTTGCCTCTTGCAGGAATGAGAGTTTATGATTATTTCTCCTCAACTGTTAAATAAGTATTTTCTCTAGATATTTCTTCATATATTATTATTGTTCTAATATACCCTATATACATATTTTTCCTAATCCGACTATTGAATGTAAAATACCATAAATTATTTCGCAAAACTTTTAGATTAGTCATGGGTTTAGTCTAATTAGCCCAATGTGAGGTGGTGTATAAACTAATTATTTCTAATTTGGAGATGAAGAAAACGATGAATTCTAGATCCTTCTTTGAGGTATTGTTTCAATGCTTGTTTTATATGTTTGTTATAATTTTGAAGAAAAATATTTTAATTATAAAAATAAGTTTATAAATTAATGTAACTTTTTATGTATATGTTATATTATAAATCTATTTTTATTATAAAGTATTTTTTTAATAGCTGAACACTTCCTCTAGTCATTCCTTCCGGTACAAGAGATCGAGCGTCGACAAGTTAAATGATTCGGTTAACACGTGGTTCAACTACAATTATGGGTAGGTAAGGATTTTTTTTTTTGAAAGATATGGGTAGGTAAGGTTTTTATTATTATTATTATTTTGTAATAATCAAATATGGGTCGGTAAGGTTAAAAGTACATCGATGTGACAATGGGTGACCTACAATGGGAGATGGATCAACTTTCTTCCGTCATAAAATTTTCATGAACACTGAACAGTCACCCGTTTGAACAGTAAAAAGGATGATATAAGGCCAGTGCTTGGGAGCCCGATTTGGGCTTCCGTTTTTGTTGTTGGGCATTTTAATTTTTTTTTTACTTAGTATTTAAAAAAAATATTATTTAATGATATTGTAAATTTTTTTATTTTTTTTAAAATATTTCAAAATATTAAAAAAATATATGAAAAAAATAAATTTTATTTTAAAAAATAAAAAATTCACAATATTATTAAACAATATTTTCTTAAACATTAAGTAAAAATTTTAAAAAAAAAAAATTAAAATGTCTAATGGTAAAAACAAATGGGAGCCCAAATCGAGCTTCTTATCATTTTTTATGATATAATTTTATATGGAAATTATATAAAATCTTATTTTTTTAATATTATTATTATTTTAAAATTTTAAAAAATTAAATTATTTATTATATTTTATGTAAGAGTTTAAAAAAATGATAATGATGAGATGAGATATATAAAATTATTTTTGTATTTAAACGGATTCCAAAAGACTGAGATATTTTCATCTAAACAGATAAAATTATTCTAGAAGTTATAAAAAACATAAGATTCTCCCTTAAATTCCAAAATGTTAATTTTGTATTGAAAATTTTTTTCATATATTTTATTAAATGTATTATTTTTCATATTTTTTGTTATTACAATTTGTGGTTCTTGCGCAATGCAAATTAGGGAGTGGTTTGAGGAAGTTTGTATATTGTTCTCTTTTGATTCTCCCTCCCAAGTTTACATGTTCAATTTAGACTTCTTTTAGATATAAAATAAGATGAGATGTTATAGATTTAGATGAATTGAATAAAATTTTATTATAATATTATTTTTTAATGTTATTATTGTTTTGAAATTTGAAAAAATTAAATTGTTTATTATATTTTGTATAGAAACTTGAAAAAATTGTAATAATGAGATGAGATGATTTTTATATCCAAACTGCCTAATTTATTTTGGAATCTTTCTTCTCCGTTTTCTTTCAAAAAGACCTCCCCTAAATCCTCTTGCAGCTACTCCGGTACACTCAAGTGAAGAGTGAATAGAACAGTTGGAAGAATAATGATATTTATACAACTATTCTGCCTCCATTAGTTGAGAATAATTTGCCAAACAATATGCAAAGCCATTTAAAAGATGAGACAGAGATGAAAAGATCCAGAGTTGCTACCTTCTGATGGACTGAGATATTGTACATGGTTATCAACACTCAGCACAACATTGTAGAGTATGAACAACTTTAGAAAAATACAAGGGAGAGCGACTGCCATAGATATGTCATGAATACTGAGGTTACTTGCTTAAAGCTTGCCTGCAGTAACAAACCAAACCCAGATTCAGCTTTTAATCGGATGAAAGGAAATTGACTCGGTTGGAAAATGGAAGAAAAGGTCCCATAAGGATCAAGGATCTGACCTTTGGCGATATCACATTTTTAGCCACTTGGGCTTAACAGGTTTTTTCTGAGAAGGCTTGTGGTCTTGGACGACAGGGGCAGGCGCAGCTGGTTTGGATTCTGGTGAAGACTGAGCAGCTTCTGCCTGTTGCCTCTGCTCAGTATTGAATTCCAAATCTTTCAAAGAAATTATTTCGTCCTGAAGGAAGGGACCTAAACCGGAAACTGTAGAATCAACACCTGATGATGATACAAGAGAGACAATTACATAGCATTAGTCAGTGCCACATCATTATTACATAGAGAAAAGTCAAAAACAGCTGAAGAAAAGGGGAAGGGGGAGGGTGACAGTCTTTATCAATGATACAAATTTAAGTTCTAAAATCTGGCCAACTTGATTTCAACTCAAAAGTACTTCTTCACTTTCTTTTGAGAAGGTCTCAGTCTCCAAGCACCCAAGTTGCAGAAATTCCCATGAAAGCATTAAGAAAAACCAAGAAAAGTTTTTATTTATGTATTAATTTTTTTTTATGAGCTATGAAAATATTGTAAAATCGTATTACATAGTCAAGCGCAGAAGTTACAGCTAGTCATGAATACTAAACCAGAATATTATTTCAATTGAATTAAGGCGCTCAAAATAATTACCAACCTGCTGGTAGATCATATGAAAAATACACAATAGCTCCAGGAACAAAGCCAGCACTATAAAAATCTTGTGCCATGTCTTTCATCTGCTTCTTAGGAGGAGTAGTATCTGCAACATGAAACAATTTACACTTTGTTACTTTATCTCAGAATCCTTGTTGAAATCTGCCTTTCAGATAATTATTCCAAGCAAAGAAATCCAATCTTATATAGGCTTTAATTTCAAATAGGCATACATATAAAGAATGGTAATTCTGGTCGAGCAATCACTTTTGTGATAAGATCAATCAAGCTCTGAATTGTTTCTGATGGATGAAATGTGACTTCTAATGTGTGAAGATCAGGAAAGCGAACCCTAATGATAGCCTGCATGCAAGAGCAGACAAATTCATTGATAAGTTTATATTTAAACTACCCTGTATGATACCTAATAATGGATGAAAAAGATGGAAAAATGAAAATCTTAAAATGAAAGGATCTGTTTAGAACCTTTTTAGTTGAGACCGATGATATTAAAAAAATGAAAAGTCTTAAAAAGTAAGGGTCGATTGAGAACCTTTGTCATTTTTGACCTGCGAGCTGCTGCTTCTGAATCTCGGATTTTTCGTGTCTTCAAGGATTTGTCTGCTCATTATTCCATTGAAGCCTTAGAAAAAGTATCCAACATATCAACATACACGCACTCACATATTTGTGCTTATGTATGTGTCAAAGGCCCCTAGAGGTTCTATTGAACTTCTCCTATTCTTCAACTGTTGTATCCATTCTCAGGAAACATAAATTACATGAAAATATGTATGTGGACAAAACGCCTAAGAAATAAGAGAGCAGGGAGATTCTCCATTCCTTGCTCAAATTCATAGCATGCCATGGTATACATGTTCTATTTTACGGTACCAAAATTTATAACTTCAAGTCAAATATCAATCAAACCATTTATGATTTGCAATCGCATTTAGACTTTCCAATACTTAAGCAGGTGTTTAAAAATGGTTCAATAAATGAATTGCCTCATCTTTCCATTAACTCGTAATACTGAGTCATCATTGATATTACCTTCCTTTTTAGTTGCTAAAATTCGAAAATAATCCTCTGCAGTAAACTCATAGAAGTCATCTGTCTCATCTGCCGTAAAACATCCAAGATAAATAAATAAATAAAGATATGACTATAAGGGTATGCCAAAAAAAGTTTTTTGCAAGTGTTATAAAGCCTAAAGTAAAAGACATAAAAGTTGAAATGCCACATACCACTGTTGGACATTTCATTTGAGGATGGAGAAAATGCTGATGTTTCAAATACACGGATTTCTCGTCCAACTTTTTCTTTCATAGCTGCAAACTTGGCCTGACATTATTGAAAAAAATTGTTTTTTGAGAGTTAATAAGAAAATTTTATTACCATGAATAGGCAAAGCCCAAGTACACAGGACGTATACAAAGGAAATACCTACATCACACTAGGAACAAAAAAGAGCCTAAAGCAAATCCTGAAAATTATCATCATTCAGTACAAGAGCCTTGGCCCACGAACCCTAAGTACAAAAGAAAAAATCCCTAAGGTCTCTCAAAGAGTGTTTTTTGCCTTCGAAGCATCTCCCAATTCTTTTCAACCAAAGACACCACATCAAGCACAAAGGAATCATCTTCCATATGGCAGCCACACTAATTCTCCCCTCAAAACCATTCAAACATGCGAGAAGATCAGCCACTTCCTTCGGCATCATCCAAACAATACCTGTCCAGCCAAAAATCTCATTCCACAAAGACTTTGCCACCTCACAATGAATGAAAAGATGATTTATAGATTCACCATCTTTCTTGCACATGAAGTGCCAATCAACCATACACATGCCACGCTTTCTTAGATTATCCAGGGTCAGAATTTTCCCAAGAGATACCAACCAACCGAAGAATGCCACCTTCGTAGGTACCTTAACTCTCCAGATGCTTTTCCAAGGAAATTCCAAACCACAATGACAGTTTAGCACTTTAAAATATGAACTAACCGAAAACCTGGAATTTCCTGCCTGCACCCACAATAAACTATCCTCCCTTCCCTGTACAACCTTTGAATTATAAAGTCTTTCCAAAAAATCAGAAGCTACATTCACCTCCCAATCGTTAACATCTCTAACAAAATCAACGTTCCATTGAATGTTATTATATAAAGAAGAAAAGAATATGCTACCACAACATCTTTTTTTTTTTTTATAAGTATATGCTACCACAACATCTTGATCCCTAGCAATCCCGAGCAAAGAAGCAAAATCGATTTTGAGGGCCGAATCCCACACCAAATATCATGCCAAAACAGAATCCTTTTCCCATCCCCCACCTTAAATTTAACATGTTTAGAAAAATCCTCCCAACCCTTCCGAATGGACTTCCACAAACTCACCCCATACGCTCCCCTAACTTCATTTGAACACCAATCCCCCCACATACTCCCATATTTAGCTTCAACAACATTTTTCCATAAGGCATCTCTCTCCATGTGATATCTCCAAAGCCATTTCCCAAGGAGTGCTTTGTTAAAGAGCCTTAAGTTTCGCACCCCAAACCTCCACAAGTGACCGGTTGACATCATTGAAAAATATGTCATCAGCATAATGACACCAGAAGACTATGCCAGAAACCATGTGAGATTGAAATGATACAGCTTGGTCTGAGAGTGGTAATTGAAATTTCACTGAGGATGTAAAATGGAGGCAAATAAAACTTTCCAAAGGTTAGTTCTACTGGCCATTTAAACTATTAGGAAGATAGAAGAGCATTGGCAGCACAAGACCTGAGATGCAGGCTAAATCAAGTTTATTTATTTTCCATTAAATTTTTTTTATAAGTAAAGGATAATGTTATTAATAAATGATAGGCAAAAACCCAAGCACACGAGATGATATACAAGAGATAAGGCCTATCTGGGTCCCAGTATTAGAAACTAGAAAGTCACTTATTTTCCATTAAAGGCATAAGATTACAGAGATTAATTGAAAAACATTGATGCGACATTATGAGGCTTGATTGAACGCTTAACAAGATAGTGAAGAAACCATTAATTGATTCTAAGCTCACAATGGTACCAAGATCGACAAGTCTAAACTTGTTATGCTAAAAAGGTACCGTCTTTCCATACATATACTTTACAACGCTTATTGTTCATACATATATTCACAATATCTTCAGCCCATATTACCCCTTATTCTCTATTTCAATGAGTTCCAAACTAAATTCCTATCTTCTGCCACTCAATTCAGTTTTCCCAAATCAAGTTTAGTATTAATTGTAAAAACCCGTGCCTGAGGTAATATTTATTTATCACTTCCAACTTCCCCCAATTAAAAAAGAGAATAGAAACGAAACCACATCAAACTGAAAGAGCGGTAATAATAGCAACAAACCCCGAGCTATGACTTTCAAAATTCAACCATTAAGGCACAAAGAGAGTGTCGTTAGTCAACCCAGATAGAGGTTCTATCAAAAACAAATACTTGAGCCAGTATGTAGACACAAATTAATAAAAGAAAACATTGCATATTACAAATACAAATCTGACAGGAAGGAACAGTTTTGAAAGAAAAAGACCTTAGCCGCTTCAAACTCCATGGGATCAACGTTCGTGAGCCTTCTTCTTCTCTTCAAAGGTAGTGGAGCAGGAGCATCAACAACCATTAGAGAATAACGACTGGAATCTTTTTTGTATATCTCTGTCCTGGATTTTATTCTTTAGGCCTTTTTTTTTTCCACTCAGTAATCTCCTCTCCCTCTCTCTCTCTCTCTCTCCGAATGGTGGGGATTCGGATTGCACGTGGTAACCGCACGTGTACAGATTCCCCAACAATGGACCGAGCTTTGCTGTCCTGTGTCCAGCATCATGTGAATTACGGGCCTCTCAGGATAATCTGCTATGACAATTTGAGCCTCGCTCCGAAATAAAACTTGAGCTCTTCTTATGAAGCTCCGTGTAAGGTCGGGTTCCCCACTCATCTAGAACCAGCCCAACAGACAAAGCTCCACTCTATTTCTAAAGCACTAGACGACAACGACATAGTAATTAATAATTAATAACAATGATAAATTGATAATAGTAGTTATAAGGGATAAACACGATTCAAGTTGAGTTTAAATCTATTTTAATCAAATAATATGAATGATAATCTTGAGCTCATCATTGCCTCATGTGCGTAATCATACTCTTTTTCAACTATAAAATATGAAGAGAATATAACATTTAATTCTCAAATCACAATCACATAGCAGTTCAGTTTAATCATCCATCTGAACTTAGAAGCTAACCAGCTTAAATCAACATAATTTGTATCCAAGCTAAGCAACAAATACAGTTTCCTGCATCTACTTTTATGTAACTTTCTCCATTTTCAATAATTAAAGCCTCGGAAATCCTTGGGTTTGTAAATCCAATCAGTATCAACCCCCGCGTTAAATCCAATCAGTCCAACTCTCCAATTTGGACGGAATTGAGATCAGCATAATTATAAATTAAATATAATATTTAAATATCAATTTTAAATTATTAAATTTATCTCAATTTAAAACTTTTTTATATATGAGACCTATAATATTTTTTAACTCAACACATCTTTAAATCCGTGACTCACAACAATTTCTAACTCTCTATAAATAGTAAATACATCTAAACTCATTTTAACATTTAAACACATTTAAATTCATTTTAAATGGATCTCATAAAATTCACTCTACCATCTCAACTCACAATTATTCATAAATAATTCAATTCAACTCAATATCCAAATGGTAAACTAACGGTCCGATTTGGATACAAGAAGACCTCCATCTCATTTCATCTAGTCATTCTAATTTTTTTAAATTTTCATATAAAATATTATTAATAATTCAATTTTTTTAAATTTCAAAACAATAATAATATTAAAAATAATATTTTAATAATATTTTATTTAACTTTTAATTTTCACCCCACTAACTGTCAAAACATTATCTTAATCAAACTTGGCCGGCAACAATTTCTTCCGCCAGTGGTCCCCTCTCACCGCGATCTTTTTTTTAATTTTCAGAGTCGGCGATTAAACGTGGTGACAACGAGGTGGTTACTTCCTGTATATTTATTTATTTTGAAATTTGAAATCTTATCTTAAATATTTGTATGATTACGAGGGAGATCATTGATCTAATAGTCTAGTTATATTATATACATCTTTTCCGGCAAATAGTCATCTTATTTTTAACTGCAAGTTTAGCTTCCTTGCTGTTAAAATTTCACTGGATATATCCTCCAATGAAGAATGAATGAACAGAATTAAAAGATTGATAAAAATTTTATTTAGGTCTCTTTTGGATAATCATATGATATGAGAAATATATGAATAATAGTGAGATTGTTTGTGAATAACAGTAAAATTATTTGACTTCAGATTTTTATTGAGTTTTAGAAAATGAAAGAGAAAAAATTGAAAACAAATATTATAAAGTTAAAATATTGTTAGAATATAATTTTTAATATTATTTATATTTTATAATTTGAAAAAATTAAGTTTCTTTTTCTATTTTATATGAAATTTTTAAAAGATTGTAATGATTAAATGAAAAAGTATGAAAGAAAAATTGAAAAGTGTTCACTTTTTATTAGTATTTAAATATTAAAATGATATGAGACGAAACCAACTATTCATCCAAACAGGACCTTTTCACTCGAAAACAACCTTGTTCATTCATATTCTTGAACACGATGTGCCTAGTCAAATTTTAATAGGATGTAAGCCAAACTCCATAACCTAGATTCATATAATCTATCAAAAGATAAATGATATTTGTAATCTCGTGTATTCTTTTTGAAAAAAATAGATAAATCTAGATTCATATAAAAAAAAATATTTTAAAGAGAGTACACGGCGACTGCATGCTCTAAAATCGTATATAACATTATCTATGTAAAAAAAAGTAGAGTAGTGCTACTTTACCGCCTGAGTAGCACCGCTCATTGTTATCACTAGTTATTTTTATAATTTTTTTTAATTTTTCTATTCACATTTAAAAAAAAAATACCAATACATTTAAAATCATTTTTTTTATCATTAAGTAAAAAAAGAAGAAAAAGAAATTTATTAAACAATCAAATGAAACGGTAACTATTGGACGGCGTAGTAGTATTTTTTAAAAATGTAACAGTATTCTTCAATTTTAATTATGTTATTATTTTTTAAGAAATGATAATATTATTAATAATTCATAATGATGTGACATATTTTAAAAAAAAAAGTATACTTTTCGTCTTAAATTTTACTATTTTAAATTACATATATTAACGTGACATATATAAACGATAATTATTTAAAATACGTCCAATTTTTCGTCCTTTAGATGCAACAAAGCAAGCAAGCAAAACAAGGAATTCATATATCGTCCCTATAACTTTGCAAACATTTAAAAACTTGCCCCAATCTGTTCAAATGGTGGTTCGACTTTTGAAATTATCCACTTCCCCAAGGACCTTCGTTTCACAAAAGCTCCAATCAAAACCCAACCAGAACGCAGAGAAGACACCGAGATAGAGAGAGAGAGTGAGGTTGGTGGTGAAGGTGAAGGTGATGACGATGGATAGAGAAAAAGAGAGAGAGATAGAGTTAGAGAGTGCAATGTACACTAACTGCTTGCTGTTAGGGCTGGATCCGGCCGTTATCGGAGTCGGAGGCTCCAACGGCACTCCTCGCGTCGGACTCTTCCGCCACTCCAACCCCAAACTGGGCGAGCAGCTCCTCTACTTCATCCTCTCCTCCCTCCGTGGCCCAATTCAATCCGCCAAAGTACCGTCTGCCTCTCACACTGCTGCCTACATCTGCTATTCTCATATATGTATTTACTGGCTAGTTCGATCTGATTTGTTTTTGTCTCTGCTTCTCTAATTTTTTTGGAGATCTTTCCAGGATTTCGATAAGGTATGGCCAATCTTCGACTCCGCGCAATCGAGGGATTTCCGAAAGGTAACGAAAGCTCGATGCTGTTATTCTTTTACTGGATTTTTTTTTTTGCATTATTTTGTTTGGAATCTGACATATTTCTCGGATATTGGTTGCCTTAGGTTGTGCAAGGGGTAATTAGCGAACTCGAATCTCAAGGCGCGCTTCCGAGGAGCAATTCGAGGGTTTCCTCGCTCGCCACGTGTTGCGGACCGAGGTTAGTTGGTGTTGCTTTTTGTTTTTTATGGTTTCTGTGCGCATTCTGCTTTGAAATTATGTTCGGATTTAGTAGAATTGCTGTTGGCTGGTGAGAAAACTGAGGAAAGTAAAAGCATATGGAAGTAAAAGTCGAAGGTTTAAATTCTTTACGCTGTTTTACCGATCGCGGCTTAGCCAGATGGTTGCATTAGGTTCAATTAAGTGGAAGCTTTGGTTTTGATCCCAGATAAAATTTTGATGATTTGCAAGTTTCTTAATTAACTAGATCATCTTCTTAATTAAGAAGAGGCTGCTGTTTTGGCATTGAAGTGAGAAATAACAGCCGAGCCCACGTATGGGAATTATGCCAGATACTCATTTATGATTTGAAGCAGTCACTAAGAGTTTCTTTGGTCCCTTGAATAACCCAATGGATAAGGTTGGATAAGCACTTTTTAGTTTGTACTAAATTTGTTTAGTAACTTTTTGCCAGAAAGCCCCAATCTCGTTATTCATGATGCTTGCGAACAAGCACATAGACATTCATGCCTCTGTTTTTGTTAATATACTTTGAGAACTTTAAAGTGCTTAAATTTGTGTTTCTATGATGGTAGCTTTGGATACAAGTGAAATGGATCATAAACTTCACTCGTTAATTGCAGGTTTGTTGAGCTCTTGTGGCAGCTTTCTTTGCATGCCCTGCGAGAGGTTCATAGACGGACTTTTGCAGCTGATTTAGCCTCTAATCCACTGCCTTCATCATTGACAGATGTAGCCTTTTCACATGCAGCCACACTACTTCCTGTAACAAAGGTACTACTGTTTTTTATTGTTTTATTTTTTGTTTTTCATCACAACATGAACTACTTGAAGGCAGTGATAGCGGGTATCCGGAGTGGTAGTCTCTGAATTAATGAAATTCATAAGTATGGCTATATTCCTGTGGGGTTTGTGTCATAATGAGGTATTTGACATGGTTAAAAAAGAAATACATTCGGACCTCTCATTTCCCTTCATTCTTCTTGTGGAGATCTTATTTTCTCCGTTCTAACATTATAGCCCTTTGTTGAATTATTTTCTATTGATATAAAATGGCAGATAATGAATAATGTAGTTGCACGTGTGCTCAAGATATGCATTGTACTGTAGGCGTTGGATCTCTCCTTTTTAAAAAATAAAAAAGAAAAAAGAAAGAAAATATTTTAACTTTATTCTCTTGTTAGCTTCCGCTCAACATTCAATAGCAGTAATCTGAGTCTCATGTATTCAACAGGCAAGAATAGCACTTGAACGGAGGAGGTTTCTTAAGAATGCAGAAACCGCAGTACAACGACAGGCCATGTGGTCCAATTTGGCTCATGAAATGACTGCAGAGTTTCGTGGTCTTTGTGCTGAAGAGGTATATCAAAACTCATTCACATTCTTAGAGCGGGCTTTTGTTTAATAACTAGAAATATATCTTTTTTTTGCGTGCCACTTTAGATTTTTTCCTTTAACGTTTTTCTGTGGAAAACTTGGACTTAGGCTTATTTACAGCAAGAGCTGGAAAAACTGCATGACTTGAGGAATAAAGTGAAGTTGGAAGGGGAACTCTGGGATGACCTTGTATCTAGTTCAAGCCAGAATTCCCATTTAGTTTCAAAGGCTACTCGCTTGTGGGATTCTATATTAGCTCGAAAAAGTAAGTATTGTAGGATTGTAGCTTTTTCTGATTTTAGTAAGAAAATTCGAATTATATCATTGGGTCGTTAATTTCTTGAAGAAGTTTATCCATATCGTTTAGCAATTTATACCACGTATGGAAGGATTAAAAAGGTGGTCTTGGTCATAATGTTTCAATCTCTTCTCATAATTATTTTATTTGTAGTCTCTGTATGAGGTTATTATTGTTCATTATCATATTTATCTGGAGGCTTTCTGAGGTTGGTTTTATCATCAATCTTCTGGCTGTAAGGACATGGGAATAACTGGAAGATGGGGTGAACTATCTTTCCATGTAGGCTGACATTTGTGTTGGGAAACAATTTTTTTTTTCTTGGCTTCTGAATGAACAAAAAGAATTGAGAATTTTCTGTTTTTCCTTTTGGCTCTCACTCTACCTTCCTGCTTTCTCAGAATTATTCTCTGATCACCTTAAAGCTCATCACATTCATGTACAGGTCAACATGAAGTTCTTGCTTCGGGCCCTATTGAGGACTTGATAGCTCACCGTGAGCATAGGTAATTAAGCATCCCACATCATTATGAGTCTGTCTCATAGATCCCCCTTTTCTCCAACTTACCTACTCATCCATAAAGTTTCCCTTTTCAGGTACCGCATCTCAGGATCATCTTTGCTTGCAGCTATGGATCAGAGTTCTCAAGTTCCTTATTCAGATGCCTTATCTGTGGAACCTTGTGACCTACCTTCAACATGGATGGATGACAAAGAGCAGGGTGATGGATCATATGCCAAC
>QEOT01004893.1:43865-60234 GCA_003123785.1 Pterocarya stenoptera
CCCCCCCCCCCCCCCAAAAAAAAAAAGAGTATTAATACCCTCTTCAAGCTTAAGTTGGCTCCAGGCAGTTGCCAAATAAAATTTACATTTGAAATTGATGGAGAAGTTTGATGAGGTGGAAATGCTTGTGCTATTTGGCTCTCTCTCTCTCTCTCATTGCCATGATAGTTTTTTTTTTTTTTTTGTAGAGAGTTTCTTGGGGTTTTGCTGGCCTTAGCTGAGGTGGTAAAGCAGTGGGATGCTTCTAGGCTAAAATGTTATTAAAAAAAATCTGTGGGAGATTTAAGGGCCCATTTGGATACTTAAATATCTCAGGATATCTGTGAATAGTTGTGAAATGATTTGAGTTAATATGTTTTATTGGGTTTTGGTAAAGGAGAGAGAAAAAGTTGAATACAAATATTATAAAGTTAAAAAATTATTTGAATATTGTTTTTGTTTTGAAATTTGAAAAAGTAGAATTGTTTTTTGTGTTTTGTTTATGAGTTTGGGAAAGTTGTAATGATTAGGTAATAATTAGATGAAAAAGTTGAAGATTTGAAATTTAAATTGTTTTGTGTTTGAGTGATGTTTGAGAAGGAAATATCTCAGAATACTTTAGAACAACTGTGTTGCCAAACGGACCCTCAGCCTAGCTTTCAATTTCATTATTGTTCAAGGAGCTTGACTGATCAAGGAAAAAAAAAAAGGATTGTTCAAGGAGTTTGAAAATTATCGATCATTTTTGGAATTCCATGTTTTTGCTGTCTGGCACAGACATATTATGAAGTGTCTGTCATAAAACTGATTATAAAATCTGTTAATTAATTTTTCTGGGAGCAACGTTGTTGCCTTTTAGTCTTAGGATTCCTAGAAATTACTATGGCACAACAAGATAGTTTGAAATGGCGGTCTAATAACCACAAGTTATGCACAGTTAGGGCTTTTTATAGCATCTTGACAACACAACCTTGTATTCCGTTCCCTTGGAAGAATATTTGGAGGTCTCGTGTGCCTTCTAAAGTAGCTTTTTTTGTTTGGTGTGCTGCTCTCGGGAAGATATTGACCACGGATAATTTGAGGAAGAGAGGATGTGTAGTATTGGATTGGTGTTACATGTGTAAGAAAGATGGAGAATCAGTTGACTATCTTTTACTACACTGTGAGGTAACAAGGATATTGTGGGATGAGATCTTTCTGAGGGTTGATGTTGCTTGGGTTATGCCTTTGAGGGTGGGGGATTTGTTGGGTTGCTGGTCAAAGCTGCAAGGTTGCCCTCAAGTGGCAGTAGTGTGGAAGATGATTCCGTTGTGTATTATGTGGTGTATTTGGACAGAACGGAATGCACGGTGCTTTGAAGATAGGGAACGCACAATAACCGAGTTGAAGAATTTTTTCTTTCACACTCTTATGTGTTGGTTTTGCACTATTGTTTTACATGGGGATAATATTCATGATTTCTTGCATTTAATTTATCGTTCTTAGAATGTATTTAGGAGTTCTTATGTATACTTCCTGTGTACAAAGGCTATGCCTATTTCATTCATATATATAATATCTATCTTTTACTGATAAAAAAAAAAAGAATTCCTAGAAAGGTCACATGGTGGTTTGGATTCAAAACTTACTTCAACTCATCTCAACTCATCATTACAACTTTTTCAAATTCCCACACAAAATATAATAAACAATTTAATTTTTTCAAATTCCAAAATAATAATATTCTAACAATATTTTATTCTACTATTCACAAACTATCTCAACTCATCTTTGAATCCAAATCACCCCGACTCTTGAACATGTGGCACATATCTGAATATTAAGCTTTGAGACTCAGGTTTGCTAGATAGATATTCATTGAGGGAGGATTTCTACAATATCCCCATTGCATGTGCATGCAGGGTGATGAACCACAGATATTGGGTGATTGAATTGAGGAATATGCGTAAGGTGGATATCCAAAGTAATTATTTCACATCTTATTGCCGTAAAAGTGGTTTGTCCATGTATGGACATAGTATAAATAGCCATATTAGTCCAGTCTAAAAGGCATTGCTGGATTTTTTTTTGGGGTGGTTAACAACAAGTGTCAGTGATGATGTTGGTTGGTGGAAATGGTCCCGGTAACTAGACTCTGATTATGGGGCTAGTCTTAGGGTTGTGGGATGCTGGTATTGTTGCAGTTGCAACAGGGAAGCAGTGGCGGTATGGTGTTGATTGGCGGTATGGTGCTGCAACTGGATTGCGGTAATGGTACTGGTATCTTGGCTGGCTTTAAGTTGGCATCCTTTTATTTCCTGACATTTTGAAACAAAATAAATTATTTTGGCTGTTTAATTTAGATGCTCTGTATAGAAACTACCAGTTTTATGTAGGAATACCAAATTATTATGTGGTCTGCCAATATCCAATTGCACCAACTTAATAAGGTCCATACAACTATGTTGAGATATTCTTACGTTTTGGGTTTATTGGAATTATTAACTAGATCTACTCACGTTCAAGTTTGTTTGCTATCCTCTTTCTCATTTAATTGATCCTCTATTTGCAGGTGGCAGAGAGGGCTTTGTTCTTATGGAACAACGATCACATTGAGAACCTGATCAGACAGAACTGCAATATTATACTGCCAATTATCTTCCCCGCGTTGGAGAAAAATTCAAGAAACCACTGGAACCTGGCCGTACAGAACTTGACACTAAATGTTCGTAAAATTTTCTCAGATACTGACCCTGAGCTTTTTGAGGAGTGCTTGCTCAAGTTTCAGGAAGATGAGGCACAAGATAAGGAAGTTAAGTCAAAACGTGAAGCCACATGGAAACGCTTAGAAGAGATGGCTTCAATGAGGACTTCCATCAAAGAAGCAGTGCTCGTCTCTTCCAAAAAAGTCACTCGTGCACCTTCCGGCTAGAGGGTTATTTCTGCGGTCGATTATAGTGGTTTGAAACTTAAATTGGTATGCTGACTATGAACAGACATTGCGATTTAAGTCATATGAGAAAAAAATGTTACTAGTTCCTTGGTTGCTCTGATTCTGAATTGTTTGATTTATCAGGTGATTGACCCACAAAGTCAAGGATGCCATTGCATGGGGGTACAGAGTTGCTGCATTTTGGTTTAACACGCCTGGATTGTATATATTCAATTGGATGGACAAAGCAAGCAAAGGGGTGCTGCAAATCGCGTTGGCATTGAAGCTTTAGCCTGCAAAGTAGGTGGGAAAGGATAAGGATTTTGGGGGGGGGATGGGGGGTGGAGTAGTTCGAATTTGACTTGTATAAGCTACATTTTTGTTTTTGTGAATTTGATTCAATGGAAGTAGGCTCGATCTTCTGATTTATTAATATGTATCATCAAACTTTGTTGTGTTTTTACGAGTGTTCTATTGCTTGACATAATATTTGTTTAAAGATGAAGAGTTTTGTAGCCACTAATATGAATACAGCATCCATCGGTTTCCCCAATTTTCAACTTCCCCCAATCTTTTTCCTTCCTTCTCTTCGCATAATCCATTATTTTTCTTCTTGCATCAACGACGTTAATTGATGAGATAGCTAAGACTGCAGATGAGCTTCTAGATTACATCGCTGACAAATTTGATCCAATCCACTCACGTTATTGAAAAATCTCCGGTTGGTTGGAATTATTCAATAAACTCGGCTGGTTTGGATAGTGATATTAGTGAAATTAGATGAATGAGGCTCTATTAGATGAGTTGAATAAAATATTGTTAGAATATTATTTTTAAACATTATTATTATTTTAGAATTTGAAAATTTTAAATTATTTATTATATTTTGTGTGTAAATTTAAAAAAATTATAATGATGAGATGAGATGAGATGATATCGTTTCTCTATCCAAACACAATTAATTGCAATAAGTAGTTAAGATCTGTTATCATTTTATTCAACAGATGAGATGAGATGAGATGAGATGACATCATTTCTTTATCCAAACACATGCCTAATTAAATACAATTAATAAAAATTGCAATAAAAATGTTTTCATTTTATATTAACCAATAGTAAAAATAAAATAAAAAAAATATTTTTACATTCTTTCATAGTAGATTTATTTATTATATATATATAAGGGATCTGCAATAAATATTTTTATATTTTTGAAAATAACATGTCATCATTTTAATAATAAATAAGTAGTTAAGATCTGAATTATGGGATCAAATTTTTGAAATGGGTTTAGTGTCATTGTTCCAATGCAGACTTGTCACCCAAACATAAAAATCTGTTGGGGTGGGCTTACGCTTCTATTCAACAGAGAATTGTATGGTTGCACGTAAATACACCATATAAGATTCAGGCCAGTTAAAAGAAGCCCCCGACACATCACGGAAAACCAAAAAAATATATATATTGAAAAGCCAAATTCTACAGCGTAAAGTTGCATGTATGGCCAAATCCATCGCGCACCTATAAAGAAGAAAGCTTCTCTCTCTCTCTCTCTCTCTCTCCACGCCATTGAAGCCCTTGCTAGCTTCAAGCAATCTTTAATTACAAAACCCGTCTCATGTGATGCGATCCCCCTTTGGAGAACGGTAGGATGAACCGATATTTCATAATTCTGTATTGGCTATGAATTTATTCATAATTTGAATTTTGTATCTGAACAATCGCAGAGACAAGAAGGAGAAATAGAGAAAGAGCGTGTTTTTGTTAGAAATGCCAAGCGTAGCTGTGAAGCTCTATAGCGTCTTCTTCAAGTTCCTCTTGAAGCACCGGTTGCAGAATCGGATCCAGTCACCGCCCGACGAATCCAGCCCCTTCGGTGTAACCTCCCGTCCTGATGAGAACGTCGCCGCCGCCAAACCTTTCTTCACCGACGGTGTCGCCACCAAGGACATCCACATAGACCCCTTCACTTCCCTCTCAATACGGATATTCCTCCCTGATTCCGCTTTATACCCACCCGAAACAGACTCCAAACCCCACCACCACCCTCCCAGACCCAAACCCCATCTCCCAAGAACCAAACCACCCGGATCCGATTCCGATCCAGATTCCGGATCCAGTTCCCCCCCACTTGAGTCCTCCAATTCTCCCTATCATTCTCGCCGGAACAGCTACGGCCCTCCCAACGTCCCCAGCAACCCTAAGGAAGACCCTAGAAGAAATAGCTGCAACGGTCCCGCCGATGGCACGGACGGTTTGAATTTGATGTCGAGTTCTGTGGGAGGAGTCTACAGAGGGTACTCTCCGTCGACGGAGAGTCGCCGAAAACTGCCGGTGATGTTGCAATTTCACGGTGGCGGATGGGTCAGTGGGAGCAATGACTCTGTGGCCAACGATTTTTTTTGCCGACGAATCGCAAAGCTCTGCGACGTGATCGTTGTGGCGGTGGGCTACCGGCTTGCGCCTGAGAATCGCTACCCGGCTGCGTTTGAAGATGGACTGAAGGTATTGAATTGGCTGGGGAAGCAGGCAAATTTGGCTGAGTGTAGTAAGTCGATGGGGAATGCGCGTGGCAGTGGTGCCGGAGGCGGCAGAGGCGGCGAGTTTAAGAAGTCTCAGATTGTTGACACATTCGGGGCGTCAATGGTCGAGCCATGGTTGGCAGCGCACGCAGATCCATCGAGGTATCAATTTCAATCTCATTGTGCTTTTCTAGAATGCTTGCATTTCTGTGTGACATTGTTCAGAAATTAATATGATTGGTGAATTTGTGTTGTGGTTTGCTTATGACAATTGAAATTAATTCGGTACAAGATGCGATCTTTATTGCGTGGTAGAATATGCAAGTTAAAAAGTTTACAAGTGTTGCTCGTGTAAATTGAGGTTTGGAGTGGTGTGCAAACTTTAAATGAATGTGAGTGAAATTGATAAAGAAGTCGTAACTGTCATATAGGTTTGTTGAATGAACCACATCATTGAAATTTCGTTACCCATGCTTAAAATAGGATATTTAATCATTCAAGAAAAAGGTGATACAAATTGAATATGAGTTTTATGATAGTGTTTATGATATTGTTCTTGAGGATGTGCCTGGCGGCGATGTCTCATTTGGGTCTGTTTTGCTAGCTGGTTTGTTTTAGTCTATCGTTGACACAGGCTACCATGAACCAGTGGGAGTTAGTCTAAACATTAGTTGAAGGAATCATACAAAGGTTATTTTTTTGTAATGCCTTCTCTTTCTGTTTGACATATTCTATGACTGTAAAGATTAAAGGAGAACACGTAGTTGCTTGTTCAGATGCAGTAAGTTGTGCTTATGAAAAATTTATTGTTGCCTTGCCTCTCTTATATCGTGGGACTTTCTTGGGTTAGTCAATGGAACACCACCTTTGCTCTTAACAATGTCATTGAGTTGAAAGCCGAGCTCCGTGAAAACAATTGCTTTCTTGCTTTTATTTGGGGCAGTTGGGAGGAAAGGGATGTGGGAATCCTTGGGGATGATTTGTCTTTAGCTTTTGTTTCAGAAGAACCTATTGGTTTGCTTCTGTTCGAAGTTACAACAATTTTCTGTTTTTGTTTTTCCAATATCCTCGTATACTAGATTGTGAGGCTCCTCATTATATTTTTTGGAGCTTGTTGGATTCACTTGCCGATTACTCATGTTTCAAGCTGATCATCTTGAACTTTGATATTTGTAATTGTTCCGTTGGCAATTGAGCCTGCTGGCATAGGCACTACTTGTGGATATCATATGGCGATATTGTTTCTGCAAAGACTAGATTGGTTGTTCTGAAGGACTAGTTTGGTATCTAATTTTAATGCGATAGATCTGACCTCCTTGATTTGTGGTGTGGATTGGTTGATGCAAGACTATTTGGTTTGGTTCTAATGTGACAACTTGGGCCAATGGTGGCAGTTGGGGCATTATAAGTTATGCATATCTGCAGTGGGATTACTTATTTAGCTTTCCATCTTGTGGGTTGACTAGTTGGTTGGATGGCCAATTGTTTGAAATGTTCTTGAGAGAAATATTAATAACGTAAGAGATCTTTTTCCCTTGAACAGTTTAAGATATATGATTTTTTTTGCTCTCTTGAAGTTATTGCTTTGTTGTGTCAATCATAAAAGGTAAAATCATAGAATACAACTTGGATTCTATATCAAGGCCTTCGCACATTCTATTGCATTGCCCTAGTGATTTGGTTTACTGTTCATTTAGACAGGAGATGGAAAATTGCAACTTAATCAAACAGAAAATATCTGGCAACTACTAAAGAAAGGCCATTTTAAAGGATTGGGTATTATTTAGATTCTTGTACTAATGTCTTGTAACTTCAAATGATTAAGCTGGTGAATTTTTGGATTGCTTCTATTTTGCTGAAGACATCATGTATGGTTCATTGCCATATGCTCAATCTTTCTTCCTCGTGGCTAGTTGGTAGTTTTGGGCCCCTCTGGCAATTACTGAGATGTATAATTAATACAAATGACACGGTGGATTCAGTAGTTATGCCCCTGGAAAAGGAGGATTTGTTTGATATTCTTTTTTTTATCGATAAACAAAATTTTATTGATCATAAGAATAGGCAAAAGCCCAGGTATACAGGTTGTTTGATATTCTTTTTTTATCGGTAAACAAAATTTATTGATCATAAGAATAGCCAAAAGCCCAGGTATACGGGTTGTTTGATATTCTGTAGACCTGATATATTGCCAGCTTTAGGTATAGCCACATAAGGTAGCATCCATAAAATTAACTTCTAATGCTGATTATGTAAATAAAAGGTAATCATATAGAAACCCACCCTCTCAGAAGATCTTGAATGCCGGTTATCAAATCTCTAAGCCATTTTCATTTATTGAAAACAGATGTGTTCTCCTTGGTGTGAGCTGCGGTGCAAACATCGCTGATTATGTTGCTCGGAAAGCTGTTGAGGCAGGCAGGCTTGTTGATCCTGTCAAAGTGGTGGCTCGGGTTTTAATGTACCCATTCTTCATTGGAAGTGTCCCCACACATTCTGAGATAAAGTTAGCAAATTCCTATTTCTATGACAAGGCAATGTGCATACTTGCGTGGAAACTATTCTTACCAGAGGAGGAGTTTAATCTTGACCACCCAGCTGCCAACCCTCTTATCCCAGGTCGGGGGCCTCCTTTAAAGCTCATGCCTCCAACGTTGACAGTGGTGGCAGAACTTGATTGGATGAGAGACCGGGCCATTGCTTACTCTGAGGAGCTTCGGAAGGTAAATGTAGATGCTCCCGTTCTCGAGTACAAGGATGCAGTTCATGAATTTGCGACCCTTGACATGCTTCTCAAGACTCCACAGGCTCAGGCATGTGCCGAGGACATTGCCATCTGGGTCAAGAAATACATTTCACTTCGAGGTCATGAGTTCTCTTATTAAGTTGGATACAAGAAAATCAAGATATACATTGCAGCAAGATGATCATTTTCTTGTGACTGTGCTCTGTTAATAGATGAGATCAAGATACTGAGCTGCCATTACCTGGGGATTAGGTTATCTTGCTTTAGCCTATATCTGGCTCCTTGAGCTGTTGGGTTGTTATTTATATTCAGATTTACTCATTTTCCTCTTCTTTTTGTAAGATAGAGAAACTGTCGGAGTAGGATTTAGTTGGGCCTGTGAGGTGCATTTACCTTTGCTCGAGTAATGAACGCCACATTTGGACGTTCTTGTCAAAATTTTCCTGTGTATTACTGTCACTCATCAATCGAGTTCAATGCAATGCAATGAAATGCTCTCTCTCTCTCTCTGTCTCTTGCTGTTTACTTGTATTTTGGAAATATCAATGTATTGATTTCATATGGCGTACTTAGGCCATGGCCCCAACGGTTTGAAATAGCTATGTTCATCTTTGGCACATAGTTTGAAATAGCTGGTGTTGTATTCTATTCTGGCTTGCGTCATGATGCATTTAAGTTGAGAATGTTCACAACATACCTTTGTATACCTTCCACTTCAAGCATATTCAGAAATAATTCTGCAGAAGGGGGAAAGAAGACGCCCCATCAGCAATACTCCTTGTTCTCGAAGGCATCCTTTGGTCACATCGCATGCATGCATGCATGGTAAGAAGTAAGAACCAGGATCATGAGGTGGAATCGTTCGGGGACTTGCCTACCTTCCCTATAAAGGCAGGCATCAAAACAGAATTACTGCAAATTTAAGCAACCCGAGGACATTTTCCTAGAAGCAAGGATTGTTCAGCAATACATTTCTTGGTTATGATTGCATTGTCATCTTTTCCTGCGTTCCAACTGTATCTAAGAGTTT
Source organism: Pterocarya stenoptera (assembly GCA_003123785.1). Taxonomy (NCBI): domain Eukaryota; kingdom Viridiplantae; phylum Streptophyta; class Magnoliopsida; order Fagales; family Juglandaceae; genus Pterocarya; species Pterocarya stenoptera. Next base: position 53,054 of record QEOT01004893.1, read on the forward strand.
CTGTGCACGTGCGTGTGCACATACTTTGAAAACTTTTATTTAGATTATAAATAGATCAATCATTTTACTTAGTTGGAATAAATAATGCACCCTCACAAAAATTTTTAAGCTCCTCTCACAATTTATCTCCTACTACACTAAAAACTTTAATATAATATGAATTGGTAAATTTAAAATTAAAATTTATATTTTATCGTTATCTTATACGTGAGTCATAATTTTTATACTATCTAACGTGGTATTAAATGATTAGAAAATCATTTATTATTTATTTCTTATCATTCGATGTATATAATATTTTTCTGAAATCGTTTCCGAAAATTCGATCCAACCCAAGACCGTTCGACTCGGTAGTGGATCCTTCTCCAGAATTTGAAGTTCGCAGCTTTAATCAAACCATAAACTTAATCGAAGGGACACTTTCTAAAACGTTAAAACCATGAGGACTGGACCCCTAGTAATTTCAGAAAGGATATTGAGGATGTTTCAGACAACATTTACAACGATCAACTTATAATTCTAAAGAAGAAACCAAATTACATTGATGGCGAATACCATAATATTGTGATCAGAATTATTCCTATTGAAGAGTAAAAAGAGGCAGAGCACCAAATGTTTGAGACAATGTTAGAAAGAAGAAATGTGCGTAAAAGTCTCTGTATATTTTTCTATGTTTCCATGTACAAATGACTACTGTATATATAGGCATTTTTCCCATGTTACAATAGTTCAACTTAACGCATTCAAATCAAGAAACAACCAAGATGATTCCGGCCCGTAGACAAAACCCGCACGAGGCACAAACACAAGTACTGCATGATCATGATCGTAATACTTGCTGCTTTCAACCTACTAACACAAGAAAGCTGAGAGGCAGGGAGGCAAAAGGAAGGCCAAGGCCGCAAGCAATAATGTTGTGGCCGTGAGAAGATGAGGAGAGAGAGCAGCAGCAGAGTCACCATCTTCAGTGCCTGTTTTCGGGGACGGAGTCGATGTGGGTGAATGCACATATGTCCAAGAGGGATCGGACAAACCCACGGCTACAAGCATTGCAAGCATCATGCAAACTGAGGCAAAGGGAAGCCATTGCGATCTGGTAATTGCCATTCCAGCCACCGAGTTCAGGCAATGAGAGTGAGCCTAATATTGTCTCAAAACTACGTGGTAGCTAGCTCTATATATATAGAAGTAAAGGGTGATAGATCATGTGTCGTAAATAAATAATTATTTTTATCTTAAATAACTGATCATAAATAAGTAATTTTTTTATTTATATATTTAGATAAACAAATTGTTATCTAAATTTGACTGCAAATTAAGATATTCATGGTGTCTAAAAAATTCATATAAAAAATAATAGATATTAAAAAATTTACTTTATTTATTTATAATTTATCTCTATCTGAATTTAGACTCTCGAGCCTCTTTCCATTGCATTTATCCATTTAGTCAGACCACCGTACCACACATTATTATTGTTAGTCAAACAGACATAGTATTATTATTCAATAATTTGTTACTCATTATTGTTATTAAATTGGTATTCGTGGAAAATTAATAGCCAGTCCAAGATTTCAATATCTTCCATAATATCTGCTGGAGGATCAAGAAGTCCTGACGGCTTTAAAAGTCAAATATTTAGCCATAAATATTCTCATCACAGCAACAAATAATGAAAACTCCTGCTGCCCCTTGGACATTAATTATGATAAATGAAAATTGGAAGTCATTGGGCAAACCACTTACCAGCCTGCAACAAAAATTGACTACAGATCAGCTTGTACTTACTACATGCAGCTCAACTAATGCAGAATAATGGATATATCAAGTTTTAACTTGTTTGTTTTTATGAATTGAAATAAAAATTAGAAATTAAATAAAATATTATTAGAATATATCTTTTTAATATTATTTTTATTTTAAAATTTAAAAAAGTTGAATTATTTATTTTATTTTGTATGAAAATTTAAAAAAATTGTAATGGTTGAAAGAGATGAAATAAATTGAGAAATTTTATAAAAATAAATCTAAGGTCAATATGATTATCACCTTAAACTTTTGGGATGAGACAATTGGTAACTTATACAGAAACTGGAGGAGGGATTTGCACTATGAAAGGACCTAACAAACTTAACTTGCAACGGTTGGCCGCCTGATGTTTCCCAGGATTTGTTCATCACATCGTGCAGATATACAAGTAACACCATCAAATCATTAACTAGTTATAACTGTCTTCGATGAGTTTCATATTTCTTACTGTTTTTTCTCATTTTTCTCTTTTTCCCACTTGATATAGGGCTGGAAACTTCTTTTATTTAGAAAAAAATTCGAACGTGTTATTTTCCTTTTTTTGTTGGGTAGGTAGAACTTTGAAAATTACCAAGATAATCAATTTATCCAAACAGGCTATTTGCAAAAATATAATCAATTTATCTAAGAAACTCAACGAAACATTAGTTGAAACCATATCCAAATTCAATTCATTCTGAGTACAGATAACTTCTTGCTATGAAGCAACCAGGAAGAATACACTCTCACCCATGCATCCATTGATACAAAACAGCAAACAAGCATAAACATAATCAGGTTTTGAGATTCGGTAGTACTGCTCCCAAACCATTAGTAAAAGAAAAAGAGGTACAAATATAATGGTATTAAGAAAGCCAAGGACTCCAACACTGTTGCTGTGATCAGATGAGCATTGAGATTAGCAGAGGCTGAGCCACCATCTCCAGCACTGGTTTCTGGAGAAGGAGCTGGTAAGGATGAGTGCGTGTATGGCCAGTGGGAATCACACATACCCACCGCTGAAAGCATTGCAAACATCAAGCAAGTTGAGGTCAATGCAACCCAAAGCATTCTAGTCGCCATAATTTCTTGCGAGTTCAGGCAATGAGTGAGCCTACCCTATCAAAAGTGGTGGCTTTATAGAAATGCAGAGGTCATAGGGCAAGTAGTAGTATACGGCATGCCTACTGCTCATATCTTCCTTGCCTAGGAGCTTGCTTGATGTACAAGGCATTATTATTATAGTAATCGATCTAGTCAACCATACAACATTACATTATCATGTTGAGTGTCCCACCGCAGAAAAACTGTGCCTTTTGGAAATAGCTAAAAATATCTCTTTTATTTCTGTAAGCTTGATACATTATTTTACAAGTTGGGTGGCACGAATCCTTTGTTAATAGGTAGCTTTGTATTAAGTACAGTTCAATGCTTTAAAATCGTTTCTGAATTTCTCATACTGCTCATTTCAATTATAGATTCTTCAAACATTGAAAGAATGTGAAGCTTCTCATCGTCAAGCAGCATAAGAATTGGCGTTTTTCTAAAATAAATTTTGTCAAATGCAAACTCGTAAATCTTTCTGAGTTCGTTGAATGTTTCATAGTTGATTGTGTATGAATCATTCATGTCACATGAGACATCATAGACCATAGAACCACCATTTCCCTGGCTTTCATTGATTAAAAAAAAAAAATCTTAATCAAATTGGTACAAGATAATAATATTAGCCAAAGATCATGGCCAATAGGACTGAGTAACAATTGTGGCATATCTATGATTTATGTCAAAGCACACTGAAATCTGTGGTAACAATCTCCAAGCTTAAAAGACTAAACTACAGATGCCGGCCTATAATTCGAAGGTTAACCGCTCTAGATGCCATTGCTCTAAGGTTTGCTCTGGCCGAGTAAAGAGGTCTGCTTATGCTAGGCTGAGCATCAGCTCCGCTAAACACCTCCAGGAACTCTTCTCTCTGCAACCTTAGTGCTAATGCCGCATCCTCATCTTGATTCGGCATCCCTCTTCTTCGTGTCACCCTTGTATCTCTACTTGAAACCCTGGATGGTCGAGTACTCAGGTTCCTCACATCTCTATGAACCCCTCTTTCGGGGATTTGATTTTGACCCTCGACTCCTCTCTGTGATCTTAGAGCAGATGATGCAGCAACATCCTCATCTTGGCTCAATATAATCCCTCTTCTTCTTCTGGCATTCGTATCTCTGATTGATATACCTGATGCTCTTGTACTTCGATTCAGGTTATCATAGAAGGCTGTTTCTGGGCTTTGACACACGGTTTCTCGACCATTCAAGGCACCTGCTGCCTTCCTTGCTTCTACCTCTTGTGGAAAGAGAAGTTGTATTGTGTTCCAAAGAACCGTGTTCACGGTGCAAGATCTTCCATTGCTGCAAATTCAAGTCAAAGATGTATAAAAACATAGTAAACTCCAATGATAATATATAGATTAGTTTCAAATTATGTCTGAGAGTTTTACCTTATCAATTGCCTGCATTTTGGGCACCTTTTACCGCATTTGTCTGCAGCGGATCTCAAACATTTCTTACAAAAGCTACAATTAAAGAGAACTAAACAGGATTAATTGGTGAACACTTGAAATAATGTGATATTAAAGAAACTGAATCCCAAGAAAAAAATCGAAGGAACAAATGCATATGAGAAAAGGGCATCCCTCTAGTCTATGGTATATTCAAATTTTCTGCTTTGTTAACTTAAAAGATTGTCTACCTGTGTCCACAAGGAGTGGTACTTGGTTCGAAGCAAATCTCTAAACAGATCTGCAAGAAAAATCAGACCTATTAAAGTTAAATGAACATCATTTGCTTTTAATTGGCCAAAAAACAGAACCAGTAACAGTTTAAAGTTTGAACCATCGAAAGCATTCTTACTGCGCAAGATAACTCTTCTTTAAGCTTATCCATGCAAGGAAGAACTGAACTTGAGCGTGAAACACGAGTGTTCTGTTCAGGTGATTCCTTTGCTTCGATTTTCTTTTCATCATTTACAGAAGCTTTTATTTTGGACTTATTTTTCTCACTCCCTGTGCATGAATGGTACATATCAGAGTATTGAGAAAATCTGGCTTGCATAAATATTGCAGAGCCGTATTGCAGAGCCGTATGTGTTACTTATAGAGGAGATTGTTACAAATAGATCAGTATAAACGCAGGACATAAGGACAGAGATAAGTACAGACTTATTCAACACTTTTATCATTATCACTCTTCCTATTATCTAGGCTTTTATCTTCATCTTCACCGTGTGATTTGTGCTATCTTCTGCAGAGTTTGTTATGGTCTCAACAGTACACAAACAATTATTTTCTTTCCTTATAGCTTTCCCAGTAACCAAACTGGAGATCTTTGAAAAGAAAATATAAAGGCAGCAGAAATCCATATCTTTAAAAAAACCCATATTTAATACCTTTTCTTGCTGTTTCTTCTTCATCTAGATCAAGAACGGACGCTGGGATTGAAATTGGACTTCTTCTCTGAGCCCTGCGTTTTCTGAAAGAAAGAGCATGTAGTGTCCCTTTAGATGCCCAGAAAATGGATGAAAGAACAGAAAAGAAAAACAAGAAAATCTAAAATCTTAATAGCCTTCGGTTGGGTGATTAATAAATTTTCCCAACTAAAAATAGGTTCTAATTAATGGTTGGGTTTGACAACATTGTAATTGGACTTCTTCTCTGATACCTGCGTTTTCTGAAAGAAAGAGCATGTAGTGTCCCTTTAAATGCCCAGAAAATGGATGAAAGAAAAGAAAAGAAAAACAAAAAAATCTGAAATCTTAATAGCCTTCGGTAGGGTGATTAATAAACTTTCCCAACTAAAAATAGGTTCTAATTAATGGTTGGGTTTGACAACATTATACCTTCTTGAATTTGTGGGTGGGGTCTTGAACTGGGAATCCGAGCGTTTCTTGTACTTAGACTCTCGATCGGGGGTGTCTTCGACAACAAGGCTAGCAATCAGAAGGGTCTCTTCATCCCAACCGGCCATGGCAGCCACAGATTTGAATCTGGGGCTGAATATACCGTCCACGTTTTGCCCATTTTCATCTGGGTTTTCTGGGTCTTTTGGACTTGGTTTGGGATCTTCGCTCATCATTTTTTCCACTACTTCTGTTGGGTTTCTGAATGTGAGAAGGAAAGAGCAGAAATCGGAAGCCAGAGGAAAAAAAAGAAGAAGGAAAAAACCTTACAATGAAGGAGGAAGCAAAGAAGGAAGTAGTGACGTAATAGTTCCTAACGGTTGGTTTTTTTGAATTGGATGTCGTTTTGGCTTCTCCAACGGCTATATCATTAAATTATGGAAATTGGAATCATCCTCATCAGCTGCTTTAGGATGATCATAAGGTGATCTAGAAATGGGAATAAACATTCTCTTCCGTTTGAAATAGCATAGGATGATGATCAGGTTATAATCATTCAATTTTCTTCTCTCACATTTCCACTATAAAAAAAAAAAAAAAAAATTGTAAGACTTGCACATAACTTGCACACTTTAGAACTATATTTAGCATTATTCATGCAAATATTTATCATCCCCAATTATACGTGATGACGTGACATTTTTTAAGTGAATGCCATTTAAATAACAAAAATTTTATGTATAATCATTTTTACGTATTCTACTGATGTGATGGACTGCGTATTAAAAAAAAAATTAACGTAAATAATTACATCAATGGAGTGTGCAAGAAGTATGCAAAAATGAATATATGTAACAAAACTCAATCAATAATTGATAAAAGAAACTACTTAAAATGTATCATATCACTAGTGTGATTGAGATTAGGTGAAAAGTAGTATTACTTATTTATTAACATAAGTAAGTATTTTTTTGACATAATAAATTAAAGAAAAAAGATCCACTTACAATTCCTTTATAACTATCTTAACAGCTCTATATAAAATGGAAGATAGTTTTGTAAAATCGCATTGATTAATTGTAAAATGGATTGTAAAATAGTTATTAAAAGAGTACTAAATGTATCATTACTCTTCTCCAAAAAAAAGAAAAAAAAAGAAAGAAAGAAAGAAAGAAAGAATCCAAATCCTTACTTGGGCATGGTACTTATTATATATTCTTGACGGCCAAATTATGATTGATGGTACAAATTGTCAAAAAGTGTTATTTTGAGGTATATATGCACAGTTTTGAAAGTTTTAGGTATAAATTAAAGAAAAAAAAAAAAGAGAGGATAATTTGAGGAGGTTATTCTATTATGTTTGGATATGTAGTTTATGCTTTCTATGATGCCTTCGACTGTAGATACAATATTTTGCATTCCAATGAAAACATTTTCTGCCGAAAAACGATGGAACCTCATAATTCTTTTTTACAATGAAAGCTACTGATTGTGAACTC
>QEOT01004893.1:63439-79086 GCA_003123785.1 Pterocarya stenoptera
TTCTCCCTAGTGTCATACATCATAATGAAGGTGTTCTTCTTTTAAATGTGACATCACAAAACGTGAGCATGCGGCCAAAGGAAACAAAAGATATTGCTAGAGTACTGCCACGAGTGTCTGCAGAGATTATGCTTCTTTCCATGATCACTTTGTCCAGGATATAATAGCTGTGCTGGGACTACTTTGTCCATTCAATATAATATGATCGACTGCTTAACTTTGTGATTATTGTTTTTTATGGGTAAATAATAGGGTCGTGCTAAGCACTGAAAATCATGATACGGAACCTCAGCATTCTTTCTTTATTTTACATGCATGCATCTGTAGCTAAATAGAAACAGCCAAAAATCCACATGCATGCACCTGTAAAAATGCCTCTTCTGGGCATTACGAAGTCGATCAGGCTCATTCATGCATGCATATATGCATGAATTCCTGGCTTCATANTAAGAAACTGTTCATTCCCTTCTTTCACTTTGATCCACCTCCGACCAGCACGGGGCTTAAAGCTTTTAACCTACTGCCTGCCCTCATGTTTATGGATTTGCTGCACTTTTTTTCTTCTTAATATCCTTCGTGAATCTGAATTTCTCCCTAGTGTCATACATCATAATGAAGGTGTTCTTCTTTTAAATGTGACATCACAAAACGTGAGCATGCGGCCAAAGGAAACAAAAGATATTGCTAGAGTACGGCCACGAGTGTCTGCAGAGATTATGCTTCTTTCCATGATCACTTTGTCCAGGATATAATAGCTGTGCTGGGACTACTTTGTCCATTCAATATAATATGATCGACTGCTTAACTTTGTGATTATTGTTTTTTATTGGTAAATAATAGGGTCGTGCTAAGCACTGAAAATCATGATACGGAACCTCAGCATTCTTTCTTTATTTTACATGCATGCATCTGTAGCTAAATAGAAACAGCCAAAAATCCACATGCATGCACCTGTAAAAATGCCTCTTCTGGGCATTACGAAGTCGATCAGGCTCATTCATGCATGCATATATGCATGAATTCCTGGCTTCATAGCATGCTTCGATTCACAAGATCAAGCTCATACAATCTATATGGAATTTTCTAAGCAATAATCTGGTCAATATGTTCCAGTTTAAACCAAAACAATTAACAATCACATCATCTCGTGCCAATTAGCTCAAGCAGCTTCATACTCAAAGCATTAACTTTTATATATAAATATATATATTTATATATACTTGGCTTATCAGGTTTGTCCTTCTGCCCACTTGATATTGTAAGAACTCATCACTATATAGTTCGATTTCTTCTGCTATTTGTGGTGTAAATTAATTAAAAATCTGGTATTATTGGATGAAGGCTGTTTTCTGCAGTGATTTGTTCCAAATACTTTGTATAATTTGGAGAGAGATATAAAACATAATAATTGAATTCCTGATCATATCATTAAATATTTCATAATATTAAGTATTTTGGGGTCCACGTGGCAGACGACAAAACCATATCAATTGCTGCTACATAGTTAGCAAGCGAATACATTGCGTCATCTCACTTCTTACAAACATCACCACCGCCATCATTGCTCAGCAATTGTTAATAAGTTAGAAAAGATAATAATAACATAGTTTGGAGGTCATTTTCTATAAAGAAAATTGCCATTACTTTATGCTCATCATTGTTTTCTTCCACAGAAGGCCAAAGTCTTCTTTCCTCATATAATAACTACCCACCCGTCTCGAGTGCTATTAGTTTGATAAAACGTACGTTATAAAAGCTAAAGGATTAGTACGAACATATGAGTTTGGACCACAGGAGTAGCAAGTTTATCTTATACATTACGTGAAGAAAAAGAAAAAAATAACAAGACTAATATTAGAGACCCTTGGACTAAGCAATCTCTCTCTCTCTCTCTAAACCATCAATAGAAAAAGAATCGAGTGCCATTCATGGTCCTCGTACAGAAAACTTCACCAACTATGAGGGCTTTTTCTTTCTCACACTTTTTGAGATGCGCTTCAGCTCTACTGTCCCCCCTTTTATTCCCCTGCAAAGTTAAATTAACCAAAAATATGAAGGGAAGCCAGAAAAAAGCTGACATGAATGGGGCAACAAAGAAATTAGAGAGACATATACCTCTGGTGCATATAAATGAAGATATAGAAAAGCGGCAACAGCACCAGAGTCAAAATGGAAATAGAAAGGTAGAATATACTCCTAGTCTTCTGCACAAATGAAATATCATGGCTTCAAAGAAGAGAATAATCAACAAGACTTGCTAGAAACTATTAAATCTAACTGTAATCAAGGTATTTTATTCATAAGAATAGGCAAAGCCCAAGTATACAGGGAATATACATGAGAAATACTTAACTAGAGTTTACAGCTGATAGTAAAAAGTCATGGACATATTTAGTCCATTACAAACAATGGCCCCCACCCATGAGAACAATGTTTTAAAGAATAAAACTTTCGGCTCCTCCAATGTCTTCTCACGGTTTAATATAGATAAGAAAGATTCCAAATGTATCATCTATAAGCATGTAAGCTGCAGATTGAATGTAAGGAGTGTGTACCACAGAAAAATTCCCATGAGGGAGATAAATTAATTTGTTTGACTTCAATTATCTGATTCAAATGAGTTAATTGCAGAGATTCCAAATATCTAAAGTTCAACATACCATGGAAAGAAAGCCTATAGACGAAACACATGTAGACGAAATGCATGTTTTCCATTTTCCTCAACATTATGTCAACCTTTTATGTTATTTTTATTTAAGGCTGCGTTTGGATGTTGAGCTGAGCTGAACTGAGTTCTCTATGAATAGTAATGAGTTGAGTAGTGAAGGGAGTTATGTGTGGCCCATCTAAACCGAGTTTAAAGTGTGTTTGGATGTTAAGATGAGTTTAGTACTTTTTATGGGAAATTGAAAAAGGTTGTGGGTCTCACGCATAAAGATGTTTTAAGTTGAAAAAAATTGTGGGTCTCACGTGTAAGAAGGTTTTGAGTTGGGATGAGTTTAGTAATTTAAGAGTTGGGTATTTGGATGTTAGACTCAACTTATAGTTAGACTGAACTCAACTGAGTTTGGGAACCAAACGCAGCTTAGTTAAAAAAAAGACTTGTAGGAGATTAAAGACAATACTTAAAGCACTATCTATTCCTTACTTTTATGCTTGTAGAGTCTATCTGAACATACAGAAAACAAACAAGTGAAACGTGGTGGTGAACTTTACCCTGTGCCCTCTAGAGAAGGGTTTCTGACCTCCAGTGCAAGTGTGAGCATCACAGAATTGTCGCAAGAAAAATTCTGTTACAATCCAATAACATAAAAAAAACATATCACTATCTGATAAAAAAAAGTAGTAACATCACAAAGGTGCAATTATGACAAAGTAAAATAAAATACTACCATGAAGATGGCTTGCTGAGGGACCCTGATTGACTGGAAAACAACTATCAGCAAGGCTCTGCACAGTGTTGTTAAAATATGAATAGAAAGAATGGTAGAGTCAAAAATGCCGAAGACATCACTTATAGGCCACCTCACACAGATGATGATTCCTTGCAGCAGAAGCAGGATTGCACTTAGTTTTGCGAGGCATGGAATCCATCACAAGGTCACAATGCAATGCACCACATACATCTGCCAAGCACCTGCTGTGACTCTGGATTCAACCCAAGTATCCCATGATTCAATTACCAATACACCAATCAAGTTAAAGCAATGGAAAGACCACGCTTGCCAAGTTTCAGAGGAATTTGATTATCGAGCAAAATTATAAAAGATGCAGTCCAAATATGAAACAGCAATAACCATCCATGCTATGGAAAATAGAATCATATACCGTATTCAGTAAGTCATAGTGCCTATTGTCAAAATGCCGATCAAGGTATTTCTCTGTATAAAACGTTTTCCTACAGTATCCACATTGCCATTCATTTAAATCAACGTGGATCTTGTGCTGTTCCTGATCTCTGTAAAGGTCGTTGTCTGGGTGAAGCCTACACCTTCTTGAAATCTGATATCGTTGTTTCTCCACAAAGGGCATTAGATACTGCGTCAAACATCAAGGAATAATGTCTTTGTTACTATGCTAGGCTGTAGACATTTTAAACATCAGAGTCTTCTTATACCTCCTCAATTATCTTCCATGCTGCCTGGCTCCTTTCTCTTGAACAATGCACCTCATGAGAATCTCCTTGCTCCAGCTTAAGAGTTCTGAACATCAAAATAATATCAGGTACAAACATAGACAAGATGACTAAACAATAAACCAATGTGTCCCACATGACGCCAAAGACAACCACTTACTAACTGTACTTGGTCCAGTTAAAAAATTTTAAGTCTTTTTAACACCATATTTTTTCAGGTTGCATTCACGATTTATGTCCCCCTTAATTAAATTCCTTGCCACAAGAATATAGGTGACGGCAACACAGAGACACCAAAAGTAGCTAGCCTAGACCAAAATTTGAAGTTGAATATTCTAAATTGCTTACCGCATGGTTTCAGATTCTTTATAACCCTGTGGCAATAGATAAAGAAAAAGGGTTAGCAATAACTAAGCATAAGAGGCACATCATTATTACCAAGAAAATGAAAAGCTGGATCTCAAAGTATTGCAGAATTTACAAACAAATATGAACTGGTCTAACATAAGCTAAATCAATAAAATTAAGGAAAAAGAACAATTAGGATAATCCCACCTAAGGAAACATTACAAAAGGGTCATTGTAGAATACCAGTTCACTCCAAAGTCAAATCGAATCAATTAATTAAAAATGAAACTCATACGAGCCAGTACTTCAGTAATCAGTTCCAATGTAGATAAATACAAACAGTCCAACACCCGGCCCCCCTCCTAAAAAAAAAAAAAACCATTGTTAAAATACAGAAGGTCTTTCTTTTTGATACTTGGAAGCGTTCAAAATCAGGACACAACGTAACAGACAACCCGCGCTCTGCACACGCTCAAGTAAATTGGCACATATCTTAACGAGTTTTATGCATTTGTGAATAGCAGTCAAAACCCACAAAGTAACTTTATTTCATCTCTCTAAAACCCCGAGAAAGTTTTGCACGTAAACCCGTACTTCTTGAACTGTGCAAGGGCAACACGCAGCATACATAAAAATACACACGCACACACAAAATATCAAATTAAAGATACCTGAACTATCAGTAGACAAAGCGAGATGCAGAAAACACAAAACGCGATCCCTTTCGACAGCCTACCCATCTTCATTTCCAACACTGGTTCGCCATTTACGAATGTCGTTGATCTTATACAATGTACTGCCACATCTAGGCGCCCGCCTTTGCCGATGAAAGTTACCACATAGGATCTCTGTTTCTTTGACTCTGGGCCTTGGCCGTTGACTTATATCTTGTTCAGATTTGCCAATAGCCCAATATGGCCCAATTAAGTAGGGCCTATGTTACTTTGGGCTATGCTTAGTCAAGCCCAAGTTAATCAAGGGCCTGTTTTGAGCACGACGCCGTTTGGTCCAAACTGTAATAAATATTCCGATCGAGGACGAGCCAGCACCTTCGATTCCCAACATCCTCGACTCCATTGTCGTCCGACTCGTCCCTATCAAATGTTGCCTTAGAACGAGTCTCAGTCAATGAGCTATGACGCATGGAGAAGCCCCAGAATACTGTCTCACAGTCTGTACTATTTCATTTCTTCAACTTATTATTATTTTTTTTTTGAAATCATTTCTTCAACTTAACGAACGAGTATGGTTGGTTGAGTCTTAATATATTTTAAATTAATCATTGATCGGATTCATTATTTTTTTAACTTTTTATAAAAAAATTTAAACTTATCTTAACTTACTTCATATATTCACACATATATCTCAAGTTATTTACATTTAAACATATCTCAATTGAATTTATAAAATATTATTATTTATAAAATATTATTATTTACATATCAATTCAAATATATCATCTCAATATCCAAAACGAATGGAACTCCTAAAAGTTATTTTGATTATTGTTAATTTTTAAGAGCGGCTACTTCTAATACAGTCATTAAGGGGTTTTATAGTTTTTACGTGGAAATGCAAGTTGCCCAGTCCCCCTCAATTATGCTAAGAATTAAAGCGGCTTTTATACCGATACGTACATAATTTTTCTGGAGTTCTGACTTCTGGGCCTCTGGCTATGTCCCCTAAAGAACAAAGTTATGAGAGCATCATGAGACCCAGGTGCGCATTTCACCACATTTGTCTCCAATGTCAGCTGTTATGGTAACGTTGCAACTGCTGGCAATTCAACATCTTCCCTTTCATCTCTGTCCTCTCTGCAAGCATTGGCTTTCAACCACCAACAATTTTATAAATGCATTCCAAATCTAAGTGAACGTTGCAGATTTTGTTTCTTCAATAATGCTAAGTACAAAGTTTCATACAAATTTTTTTATAAAAAAGTAAGTTCCAGTTTTTTTCTTTTTTCTTTTTATTTAAATAAGATTTACTTCTTTACAAGGACTAGTACGGAAGTTGTCTATTTGGTTGTGGTCTAGTTTTCAACAACGTGGGCTCGCTTCTTTCCATTTGAATTTCAAATTTAAACGGTCTACAAAAGAGGAAAAGACCGCATACAACCTGAAGAATAGACGCGCATAAGAGTTCCAAAAGTTCGGATTTTTTGAGGTTTCAACAGCTGTTGAAGAAGCATGGGAGACTCAGCTTGTCTCATGCAACCGTTCTCCTACACTTCTGGAATTACTAATCAAGCCAATGAGGTCAGTTCATGAAACTACACCATAATTGTAGTACTTCTGTTTTTCTTAGTTGTAGATGTTGGATGCTTACGATTCATTGAAACGATCTGCATAAATTTAAGATTGAATCTGCTAAAGGCTTTCGCTTCGGTTTTCTTTCCCATTTCTCTCACAAAATTAAAAAAAAAAAAATGGTTGCTACAAAACCGAGGAAAACAAAAGCAAATTGTACAAGGCTCAATTGGCCATCCTTTAAATTTTCTCAACGAGTAAAATCTGGGAAGAGTGCCTAAATTCATATCCTTTCCGCAATTTTCCACACCAACCAAGCCCATTCCTTTACCTTTCCATCGATAATTTCCCGACTGTAATTCAATTTCTTGTAAAAGGCTTCATTTAAAAATCTTTGTCTGCTTCAGGGAAATCCCATTCATGCTCTGGGGCATTCAATCTCATTTGGGAGGTTCATGTCAGAGTCCTTAGCTTGGGACAAATGGTCTACCTTCTCTCACAACCGCTATGTTGAAGAAGCGGAAAGGTACTCCCGGCCTGGCTCAGTAGCTCAGAAGAAAGCTTTCTTTGAAGCTCATTACAAGAAAATCGCTGCTCAAAAGGCGGCAGCCTTGCTTGAACAAGCAAATGCTGCATCAAAGAATGAATCAGCTGAAGAAGGTGGAGTTAATAATGTTAGTACCCATGATTCGGAGATGGCGAGTCCAAATTCCAACGAGGTTGCTGACCAACAACATGAGGTCAAGGCTCTATATGCTGGGGTGTATTCCAATGTCAATGACAATGTGTATAGTTCAAACGTTGACAAGGATAAAGTTGAAAGTAGAATTGTGGATAAAGCTGATCTTGTACCTGAAAACAAAGTTATTTTGACCAATCACTTAGAAGTAGAACAATCAAGCCACCTTTGGGATGTTGATAATCAAAGGACAACTGGAACAGATCTTGAAGGAACACACCAAATGGAGAAACCTCCGTTGAAGGTACCACTTTTTATTTATGACCAAAAGTTTTGGTTTTGATTTTTAGGTCTTGGTATTTACATAATTGTTACTGCAACAGAGTTCAAGCTCAAATCAAGATTCTTTGTCATCGATGAGCAAGGAAAAACCATCACTTTCTTCCTTAGAGTCAGTGATTCATGATAGAGCAATCAAGGTCCCACCTTCACCTGCCAAACACACGGCTCCTATATTTTCCAAAAAGGATCATAATGCTACTCCCATGAGTATGAAGTCCTCAGTATACTCCGCAGATAATAAGAGATCAACTCCAAAATCACAACATAAGTCAGTCACTTTCACTCCACTTAGAGAAAATAATAGGTTATCTTCAAAAGTTAACCGGAAGATTGAAAGTTCAAAAGCTGGTGCTAGTTCTTCCAAGGCATCTAAAGACTGCTCGACTCCTTTGAGGACCCCAACTACGGTGCTTTTTCTTATTTTCCCTCACTTGACCTCTCAATTACATGGACCATTTTCTTAAGCTGAATGAACGACCAACTTTGCAGTTATCGTCAAGCATGCTAAGATGAGTTCATCTTCAAACTGCAGGTATCTAAGAATGAGGTACAAAGGCATCCTTCAGCTACCCCTAGGTCAGAGGCCAGAAGGTACCTGAATTTTCAGAAAGTAATTCAAAAAATTTTGAAAGTTATACATTTTCTAACTGATGGTGCATTTTTTTAAAACGTTTCTCCTGTATCTAAATATGGCGATGGCTATGAATCACAGGGCCACAACACCGCTTGATCCCTCAGCCTCTAGAAGTATAAAAGTCAGCCAAAAATGGCGCTTGCTCCCAACTGAGTACGCATCTTTCTCTAACATCGTCAGAAACTGTTCAAATTTGTTTTAACACGGATAATTCAGGATACTATTCAATGGAGAATGGAACTAGGGAAAGAATGCAACAGAAGAAAATAACATGCATCAGCATATCAAATTCCCAGTCTACTACTAATGGAACTACTCATGGGAATAAGGACCTAACTGAAGATTTAACAAAGGAGAAACTAAAATAAAGAAACTATGTTCTGTTCCTTTTTCAAGAAGGCCATGTCCATAAAATCAAACCTTCAGTGTAGTGATATTTGGACTATATTACATTTCAAGGAGTTAAATGCCTTGAGTTCTGATAATATATTTTTTCTTCATATTTTAACGCGAGTTGTTTCAACTATTTGAGTGAATGCAGAACCAAAATGCAGTCCCCAACTTTATCCACCCCTTTCAGCTTCAGAACGGAGGAAAGAGCTGCAAGAAGAAAGAAGGCAAGGCTTGTTTTTTTTTTTTTTTTTCATAATTTTATATAATAATGAATTCTTGTTGTGGACTATAATTATGTAGCTTACGGAATTTTGTCTTTGCCATTTCTTTCCCATTGCTTCCAGAAGCTAGAAGACAAATTCAATGCTAATGATGCACAAAAATTGCAGCTGCAGACAAAACTCAAGGTTATTATCTCATTAGCAAGCTTCATTTGATTTCAAAAATATTTTGAGTTACCGGCAGAACTTTCATATAAATTATAACACTCTGCAGCTTCATGTGCATGGAGGGAAAATTATAGACGCGTTTGCGTTATATAACTTAGCTCAGTCAATTGCATGACTTCTATGGCCATTTTGTGCAGGAGAAAGCAGAAACAGAAATTAGAAAACTGCGCCAAAGCCTTTGCTTCAAAGCCAGGCCACTGCCTAATTTTTATAAGGAAAGAAAAGAGCAACAGGATGAGATAAAGAAGGTATCTTTCCTCTTTATGTTACCTTAGTATGAAATCTTGTGCCATTAAGCAGAGTTGCTGCAGCACCAATTATAGTGGCCCGGTCATTTTTGGAGACTGGAAAATACCTGGAATAAAGTCTCGCAACTGATCATAAAGTAGAACTTAAATGTCCATGCTAAGTGGAGTTATTTTAATCTGCAAAAATTACGATTATCAATCTCTTCGTTCATGCAGGTTTCATTGACACATCTGCAGTCACCCAAGCTAGGAAGAAAGCCCACCCGCATCATGGTAGAGAGCACATCCCCTCTACCTCCTCAGAGGCCTTCAATCAAAAGAAATGGCTCCAAGCAAGTTCATGGAAAGGATTGTCAAACTCCAACTCATTCATTCACTCCACAACTGTAGTGGATACTAACGAGAATATAATGTTCAGATGGATGGCTGGAAACACAAATGTTACATAGATCTAGAGAGCAGAATGTCATCGAACAATGTTGAATGCAATTCAATAGTACCATCGCCACTTGAAGCTTGGAGAGAGTTTCACATTTGTGCGATAATCCAGCATGCCAAAAGTAAAATGCCTGGGATATGGGACCTTCGATTTATAGAGAAATTTCACATGTATGCAGATAAACAACATTCACTCAGTTGAAAGAACAGAAATGACCCAAGTATCTCTCATATGTGATATGTTAAGACAGGAATGTTACCTGCGCCAGGAAATGGGCAGTGGCTTATTTGTTAAGTCTCCATTTTGAGACAAAAAGATATTGTTGCCAAACTCCAAGAATGGAGCAGCCATTATTAATAAACTTGAGATAAAAATCAAGCCTGTCATTGTTGGGAAAAGAAACAACATATTTTTGTGGCGTCTAACCAAGGTTGAATTAATAAGAACACACTTTAGATAGTCGTGGATTGATTCTACTGTGGCCCCTGTAATAATTTGAATAGCAAAGGAAGGGACATCTTTAAAGAAATCTAATCACAGAGCTTGGGTAGATGATTCAAGTGTGTAGAAATTATGGGTATCCGTAATTGGATGATGCGAAAAAGGGCGAATAATTCTTTGGAAATATACTTATATATAGCCAATCCGCCTTTCATCGGAAATGGAAAATGCCCAAAACGGTGAAATTGTCATACGCACTTCAATGATCCCTGCATTTCTTTCACTTGATGGAAACAATCAATTTTTTTTTTTTTTTATGAGTGCCAGTGTGAAGACCACCCCTCGCTGATTTCAAATGCTCATCTGCAGCATCGGGCAAAGTCGAAGTCCAACATTACGACCCCATTGAATGTTGAAAATGGTTATGCTATGGATGTACTAAAGAAAGGTGGGTGGGAGAGAGAGAGAGATCAGAGAAAGAGAGATTAGCAGAAGATGAGAGCTTCACATTCATTCAAGCTTTCATGATACAACCAGAAGAAGGTATACGCGGATGATATTGTACAGTATTGACATAAATTCAACCAACAGACTGCTCCCTCTTTACATTGAGTTTTCTCCAAGGAAATTGAAATGCTCAAGTCAAAGCTAGCAGCCATTGCAAATAATTCAACTGACACAAGTCAGAGATATTTCTATCAGCAATGTTTCAGCCAACCTGTAATATTGTAATGCGGTGCTCCAAATTGCCGTTTTAATTCAGACTCTTGCATCTTTTGTCCATCTCTTCAAGATGTATTTGGTCGGGAGCAGCTTTATATTTCTATAATCGAGCACTTTTAATGCATGGCTGCACAAAACTCCCATAAACTCGAATTTCATACAATTGCAGGAAACATTCTCATCAGCAGAATTAAAAGTAACTGTGTACTCTCGCAGTTGCCCATATATGCTGAGTTTGTACTCAAACAATGACCCATTCTCAGTGCATTGGTTGACGAGAATATTGAGGCATGTTTCATATTCTAGCTGGAACAATTCAAAAATTTCTGGAGTGTAAGTATCCCTTGCCTGCTTCAACAGAATCACATCCCCCATTAGTCTTGGCATTCGTTGGCTCATATCATAATTAGCTTCTAATTCTTTGTAGTGCCAATCATTCACCACCTTTCCAAGATGTTTGAGAAATGGAAGCACATCTAAGTCAGACTTCAGATACTTCTTTAAGTTGGCAGTAAAATTTTCACGAAGTAGTGCACTTTTGATGTCAGCACAAAAGTTATGCCTTCCATATGCTACAGCCCATTTCTCTCTACATTCAAATATCTCACGCAACCACTCGTTTTCCCAAAGACCATATGCGTCTAGCATGGCCTTCCATGCATTAATGAAATCCTCCTCTTCCTCGTGGTAAAAAAAGCAACAGCTTAAATCATTGACGAAAGATCCTGAGCCCACAAACAAGTCGCTCAGTTGTTTAAGCCCATTTTGGTACACATGCCATACACACATTCGATGATGCGTTTCAGGCAATACTGAACCAACTGCTTCAGTCATTGTTGCCTCATCATCTGTGAGGAAAGTCTTTGGCTTCTTTCCAGACATTGCTTGAATGAAAGTTTGAAACAGCCACTTGAAAGATTCGACTGTTACATCATATAAAAGTGCAGCACCAAAGATCACCATTTGTTTATGATGATTAACCCCAATGAAAGATGCAAACGGTCGGCAATCTCTGTATAATCTGCAAGTTGTATCAAAGCAAACCACATCACCAAAGTCACTGTAGTCCACCACCATCTTTGCATCAGCCCAAAATACATTAGCTATTTGACCATCAGCATCCAGTTGGATGGCATAAAAGAAAGAAGGGTTTTTTAAATGTTTGCTTTGAAAATAGAGTCGTATCCTTTCTGCTTCTCCCTCTTTCATTTCCCTCATACGTCGGAAAGGTAGTTTACTTTTATAATCAACGGGATCATAACCAAGATCCTTGCAATCTCCAACTGTCCTACATAGCAATTCAATGGCTGATTTTGGCTGAATCTTAGAACCAGAAACTAAATTGTCATCCATGACTTGAGCTACGGCCAGTCTCTTTTGTGATCGCAACATGCGAACTCTACATGCAGCCACAAGCTCATGATTGTGCTTTTCTTCAAAGTGAGTGACACGATATTTTCCATCAGGCTGACGAGAGATGACCAGTTGTGCCAAACAGCCGATTCTTGTTTCCTTTCGAGGTCTCTTCACATTTGAATCCCGTTTGTCTTTCTGTCGAAAACCTTCTCTAAAACAAGTAAATCGTCTAGATGCCACAGCACCATCTATCTTACTCCTATTTACATAATCTTTCCGGACGCTGAACCCTATCTGTCCAGCATATGTGTTGTAAAAGTTGTATGCATGATCTTCTGAATCAAATCCCATCCCAAGTTTTGGTACGCCATCCATTCCAGGATGATTGGCTAAGTCAGTTTCAACCGCTTGAACAAAATCTAATCTCTTTTGTGATGGTAACATATGAGCTGTAGATGGCGTTACAAACTCATGATTGTGTTTTGTTTCAAAATGAGTGACACGAAACTTGCCATTGGGTTGACGGGCAATGGTCATATGGGCCAAGCAACCAGTTCTTGTTTCCTGCCGGGAGGATTTCCTCATGTTTCCAGTATGTTTGGCAGGCCGATAACCTTGTCTATAACAAGTGTACCTTCTGGATACCACTGCACCACTTATCCTACTTTTGTTTACAAAATCTTTTCGAATGCTGAAACCTTCTATAACAGCATATATACTGTAACACTTGTATGCATCATCTTCTGATTCAAACTCCATGCCAACTTTTGGTGCCACATATCCATCATTCTCACCTTTTACATTAATACCAACTCCTGATACATCAACAGAGACAGCATCTGGGCTCTGACACTCAAACTCACCAACAACTTCCATATCAAACTTGTTAACAGAGGAGTCATCTGGGGTCAGACTGGCCTCACCATCAATTTCCCCTTGACTCTTGTCAAAAGAAGAAACACTTGGGGTCTCAAAATCATGCTCAGTATCACTAACCACCTGACTCTTGTCAACAGAAGAGCCATTTGGACTTTGATACTCACGCTCATCACCATTAACCACCTGAATCTGTTCAACAAAGGAAGATTTGGGGCTCTGAGATGCCTGCCCCATATCGCTCGCCAATACAGTTGATCTTTGACATTCATTTTCAATATCCTCTTCCGGTGCATGAGTTGTTACATCAGGCTCACTACTGTTCATATGAACTTCAAGTATGCAGGCGCAAGAAAATTAAAATAAAAAATGAGAAAGCATACAACAGCAACTTAAAAAGTACAATCATTCATGATTCATCTTAACAAATTTATCAGAAGTTGTGCAATGTAAAATATAGTCTAGCACTGAACATAACCAGCAGATTCAATAACAGAGTGCAACAGGAATCAATCATCTACCCTCTACTTCATGAAGTATAGAGTAAAAGGAAACCACATAACATTGTTGCCAAATTCCAGAGAACAGATACCATACTCCCACCACGTCCCCTCGGCGGAGTTGAGAACCAAACTGAGCTAAAAAATATACGGCAGATTAATCAAAAAAAAAAAGAGCCAAATTGATTCCTAGTTTTTTCCTCCTTTTGGGCCTGAAGACCGACATGGACACGAATGTCTGAGACTCTGTACGCATGCATATATATCAAACTCTTATACCCAAAACTAAACCGGTAATTTACGGCAACAAACACGAAAGGGGTAAAACAACCCATATAGAACCCAATATAAATTACAAACTAAGCAACAAGAAAGGCCATGCTGATTGGGGTTATATTATGCTCAGTTCAGTTCACTCGGTATATAATGAAATTAGCCAACTAGCACCATGTTGTATATATTTCAGTTCTCATCCCAGAATTGATATAGAGAGAGAGAGAGGGAGAGAGAGAGAGAGCAGGGGGGTTAACCTGAGAGATGAAAGCGAGGGGGAAGTGGGGAAAATTCAGCTGCGAGGGTGGCGCACACTTTGATGTTTTTCAACGGACCAGATTTGTTGTGGTCTTGGCNCGAAAGGGGTAAAACAACCCATATAGAACCCAATATAAATTACAAACTAAGCAACAAGAAAGGCCATGCTGATTGGGGTTATATTATGCTCAGTTCAGTTCACTCGCTATATAATGAAATTAGCCAACTAGCACCATGTTGTATATATTTCAGTTCTCATCCCAGAATTGATATAGAGAGAGAGAGAGGGAGAGAGAGAGAGAGCAGGGGGGTTAACCTGAGAGATGAAAGCGAGGGGGAAGTGGGGAAAATTCAGCTGCGAGGGTGGCGCACACTTTGATGTTTTTCAACGGACCAGATTTGTTGTGGTCTTGGTGAATAGTCGGATGCGTTGGCTAGGCACCGCAATCGGAAGAATTGTAGAGATACTAGGGCTTCTCTCAGCAGTTCGTTCAGAGAGAATGGAGAAAGGAGGAAGGGAAATACGTACGGATGGAACCACACGTGGGTCCTGCGAAGGTTCTTTAGTATTGACGTGGCAATTTTCTAGTGGTTATACGAAAGTGCTACCTTAAGGTGCTGTTTGGACGGTACTGTAACATGCCATTAAATGACCAATCGATTTTCCCTCCAAGTAAAATGTTTTTTGTTTTTTGTTTTTTTTTATGGACTTTGATTACTCATCTTGGGCCAAGGAGAGCTCAGTTCATCTCCAAGAGTCGACGTAGCCGAAACCCTAGCAAGCTCAAGAACACAGTTCTAGCAAGTACGCTTCGAGGCAAAAATCCATAACATACAAAATTCTGAATCAATGGCCAATTCGCTGATGAACCGAACCCTCAACTCACTCAGAAAAAACCCCAAACTTCTCACAGCAATTTCGTCACAAACCTGCACGCGTCTTTTCAGCTCGTCCATCGCCACCGCCCATGACTCCCAATCCGACGACCCTTCTTCATCCTTCTCATTTTCATTTGACGTCCCAGAAGACGGTGATAATGAATGCAACAACATCAAAAGAGACAGAGATGACAGCATTTATGTCAAGGCGTCGAGCTCGAAGGCTGAAATGGCGTCGACTGTGACAATGCCGATGTCGTTCATGACGGGGTCCATAGTGGGTAGGAAGTTCTACAACGACGTGAAGATAAGAGAGGCCGATGATGGGATTGGGTGGACGGTGATGCTTGATTATCGGACTCTTAAGGCGCCCTCCAAGAGGCCCCTCAAGCTCCCTACTCCGCCTCTTGCTAAGGCCATTGCTG
>QEOT01004893.1:92367-123194 GCA_003123785.1 Pterocarya stenoptera
GCGTAGGCAGAACGCATATGCAGAGAACTAGCTTCAAAACTGGTCCTAATCGTTTAGTTCTGCCCATTAGAGAAATCAACAATATGAGAAAGAGATTAACAAAAATAGAAAAAGGCAAATTGATAAGGCAATTACAATAGGAAGGTGGATTGTCAAGGAAAGCACCTCACGATGCAGTAATATGTCCAAGCACTATGTGCTGGCCAAAGACCCAATATGATGGCAGAATTTCCAATTGTCATGATAAGGCATACCAATGGGCAGAAAATGATACCTGAAATAAGAATTAGTTTAATGTGTTTACGAAAAGTAGCTCGTAGTCCAGACGATATATCTTCATCCACCACTCAGCGCTTCAAATGCTACTTTGTAATTTATAAAATCCTATAACATATTTCAACGTAAAAATAGCAAAAATGGCCATTCTAACTTCTGAAAATATTCGGACATCACCCTCACGGATATATGCTTGGTTTGGATATATCCTGAATGAGTACTAGCATCTCCCTCCGCCTAATAAAATTAAATCAAATCTCGGTAAAGAAAATGCTACGGAAAAGGAACCAAACCAAGGAACGCAAGACGTAGCTTAATGGTCAGATGAACAGGAATACGGAAGCAGAATCCTGAAGCTATCGTTTTGATTTATTAATTACATATACTCCAGAACATCATAAAAGAAACAAAAGCAATTTTTTTAAAAAGAAGAAGAAGAAGAGAATTATACACGGGCAGTCTATGAACGATCGTTTTTAATTGTCTTCTTTCCTGAAGAAAAAAGCAAAATAATCCAAAACAAGAAAGAAGCAGGGAAAAAACAACAAAACCCCCCAAAACGAGGAACAGATTGGCACTGACCTTTAATGGTGCCCAGGAGCAGAAGCCCGCTGAAGAAAGGAAGAAAGCAAATAAAGTTCCACGCAGTAGCCAAAACCCCCTTCGGAGGTTCCATATCTCTCCCCTTATTCCTCGCTCAGATCTCCCTCCAATCGCCACAAACCTATCACAGAGTCAACTCTAATTCCGGCTTGCAGTCACAACAGACACCATTATCAGCCACTGGGGTCCCATAAATAGCCTGTAAACATAAACAATGAAATATAAAAAATACTCACCATACTGAAAAGCAATTTGCTGCAAACCCGCAACAGGAACTTACAAAAAAATCACTGCTTTACTGTTCTTCTGAACCAAATGACCATGAAAAAACCAGGAACGTCGAGGATTAAATCAAATTAAAAACTTGAAAGAAGTATCACAAGAAGTTCGTGCTCCCGTGGGTTAAACGTAAGGGCCAAGTCCGTTGAACAGACGCTGTGTGGCCTCAAACTGGGAGGGATCGTGGATAGAGCGGTTACTATCAAATAATCAAGAGCAAAGAGTGCTTAGGCCTGGCCAATCCTTTCTTGTCTCCTTCTCTCTCTCTCTCTCTCTCTCTCTCTCTCTGCTTAAAGTGATATTTTCATTACAGTTGTTTATTTTGGGCTTTAAGCAAAAGCAAAACAAGTTGGTCTCAGTCCCAATCCGTCACCGGCGAGAGAATATGTAACAATATATAGGATGGAATCTGTTTTTTTTCTTTAACTGCCACACATCAATATGGTCGACCATTGTTGTTCCATAGCGACAAAAATCACTTTGCCTGTTTGCCAATCTTGAGGGATGCAGCGTAAAATTCATGCTATAGTGTTTGGATTTAATTGGCATGGCGTGCCTCCCAACTTCGTGTCAAATTCGCGTAAGTTCGTAACAGGTAAAAAAAAAATATATATATCATAGATAATATATGATGTAAAGATAATGCCTAGAATATTTCAAATACAAATAGCACTTCAAAGCTTTCAACCTTTATTAGAGAATGACAATTCGAATATATTTTCATTTCAAGTAGACCTCTGTCCTAAATTACTTGTTAATAGCCAGTAAGCGATAGGTCTGAGCCTTAAATAGAGTGATGGGTGGCTTTGAGTACACTCATGATTATTATTATTATTATTATTATTATTTGTTTTTTTATTAATAACGTTATCTCCACGTTTTCATGTGACATGATCTTATTATAGTAGAAATTTAAGTGCTCGTGCTTGCGTAAGCCTCCTCCATTTTTACCAACCTTTTAGCCCAACCATTAAATACCCCCACCAAATTAGACTACCAAGCGAAAACATCTACGTAACTCATTATAATGCATAATGATATAACTATGACTGGCCTCCCAAATTGGTACACGCCTTCCATTTAACAGAGAGAGAGAGAGAGAGAGAGAGAGAGTTCTCTTTTTCCATCATTCTAGAGAAGTTAAGTATAAGAGTTAGATCTCTTGACAATGAAGACTTTGTCCTTCAATTTAAGGTTAGAAACATGAGGAGGGAAGGTATCATTTTGGATTATGAGGAATCAAGCAACCAGCAGGCAGAGTATTATTCAGAGGCATCTGATCAGGCATTGTCTCGATGCGTTATTGACATTAATTCATAACGTCATTGTGTCTGATTCTTGAGTCAGTTTCCATATTGTCTTGAAACCTGCGACATTAAAATTGACATACCAGTCAGACCAACTTGTACTCGTGGCAATCATAGACATTAACTTGGTGACAAGCAAAGCTTTTGCATTCTATGTTCTATTATTTTAACTTCCAACATACTGCATGCTTTCAAAAGTGTTGGTTTCACTGAGAAGTTTCTATCGATCCACGTTCTTTTTGTTGTCGGGCACTTTGCTGAATAAATTATTTCAACAATCATTCCCTGATATTCTATTCAACCATTAGTTATATCTTTGGAAAAAGCCAGAAGGTAGTACAAAAGTTTCATCGTTACAACTACCAGGAAATATCCAAGAAAAAGGAACCGGGGATGTAGAAACAGTGAGGGAAAGGAAAACAGGGGAAAAAAGGAGCTTCAAGAACGTGTTATTTCTTTCTTGCTTTCGGTACAGTTACACTAGACTACAAAACTAATACACTACAACAAATATGGGTTTTTCAATAAACTATATCTTCTCTAACACTCCCCTCAAGATGGGGAATGAATGTTCATGACTCCCATCTTGAAAACGAGATAAGAAAATTATGAGATCGTAATGCTTTGGTAAGAATGTCGGCTACTTGATACTAGAAAAAACATGTAATGTACAAATGAGGCTTGATTGAAGCTTCTCTTTAATTAGATGATAGTCAATTTTGATGTGCTTGATTCTCTTATGGAGGACCGAATTTGTTGCTATATACAAGGTTGTTTTACTATCACAATATAGCACAGCTGTAGAGGAATGCATTACACCAAAATCCTTAACCAAAGAGATTAAACATGTGACTTCACAATTAAGCACTAGATGCAAGAGCTCAATTTTCTGCTTATGTAGATGATCGTGATACAATAATTTGTTTTTTGGATTTTCAAGAAACGAGTGAGTCCCTGAGAAACAAACAAAATCTAGAACTGATCTTCTAGTGTCTGGACATATGACCCAATCTAAATATGAGAATCCTTTCAAATACAGGGTGGGGTTTGCAAAAAAAAGAAAGAGAAAAAAGAAGCATACCTTGCCCAACTATATTTTTCACATAATGTAGCATTTTGTTCACAACATCTAGATCTATAATAGCAAGTTTGTCCATGAACTAACTCAAATTATTCACAGCAAAGGCTAAAGTAGGTCGTCAAATGGTCAAATATAACATTCTACCTATTGGTCTCCTATAATTTGTAAGATCAAGCAAGATATTATCATCTGTTTTCACTAATCTGAGATTAGGATCCGTGGGAACTTGTGCTAGTTTACAAGCAAGTAAATCTGTATGAGCTTTATTAGCCAACACGTTACGACTTTGTGTTATTCCTGGTTTCATGAGTATATTTGAGAACAAGTCTGATTCTCATAGAAAGTGGCCCCACTCCCACACTCACATAGGTGAAATCTGTCAAGTGTGCTTCAGTAATTCTGACACCCTACTCATAAATGCTACAAACTTTCATTAAGAGTATTTTTAAAAATTCATCCTTTTAATCATTACATGATGAATGCACTTACAACATAGGAATGGAAAAACTCTCAAATAAAGTAAATAGTGCATTTCTTATGTCCACCAAAAATTCGTTCTTTCCATTGAATCCAGTTATCAGGATCTCTGATCTCTCGGTTAGGTATTCTTGTATGTGGTTCATGGCTATATGGACTTTAATCCCATTCCCTTTGATGTATTCCAGACTTTTTTTTTGTGAATGCCTTAGTTAGTAGATATGCTAGGTTATCACATGATTTAACATAATCTACATTAATGACATCACTACTAAAATAAGATCTCATAGTACCGTGCTTTCTTCTTATTGGTCTGGATTTACCATTGTAATAGTGATTTTGTACTCTACCAATAGTAGTAGTACTATCACAGTGAAATAATATGGGTGAAATTAGTTTTTCCTACAATGAAGTCTCATGTAGTATATCTCTCAACCAGTTTGCTTCCTCACTCGTTGATGCCAAAGCTATAAGCTCAAGTTCCATAGTTGAGTTAGCAATCATAGTTTGCTTTTTAGACTTTTAACATACAACACTACCACTAAGGTAAAAATATAACCAGTAGTTGAAAGAGAATCACCTGACAAAGTGTTCCAATCGGCATCACTGAAACTTTCGAGTACAACAAGATATTTTCTATAAAACAAACCACAATATTTTTGTACCGGACAAATATTTCATCATCCAATTTATTGATAGTCTCTTTTTAATTTTGATAGTAAATTTACCAAGTACACATACTGTATAAGCAGTGTCAATTCTAGTATAATCAATCGCTTAATGTAAACCATCAATCATGCTAGCATATTCTTTTTTATTAATCATATCATCATTATTCTCACCATTCGTACAAAAGAAAAGCTATTTTACCACTCCAATGATAACGCTTGATAAATTTTATTTTTATTTTTATTTTTAACTTAATAATTAAAAAAGTAATTTTAAATATATTGATATATATATTTTTAAAAACATTTAAATATATTAAAAAATATAAATAAATAAAAAATAACTGACCATAAGAATGAGCTATATTACTCAAAGAAGAGAGTAGTACCACTCTTCATACAATGAATAGACAAAAAGGCTGCTTCAACTTTTTCTATCCTACTTACGCCTAAATACCGTACCTTTTAAATCCTCTCTTTTTTTTTTTTTTTTTCTTTTTTCTTTTCTTTTTTCTTTCAAAATACTATACCTTAGTATGTTTCTTCAGATCTCATGTACTCTCATGCTCTTAGATTTTATGAAACCACGGAAATAATCCAAATTAGAAATGATATTTGTAGTCTTAAACTTTTTATTTGAAAATAAATAAATAAATACAAAATCTATATAAAAATAATAATTATTTAATAATAATTTCACTATTTTTTAAAACCATTATGTGGCGCTCGTAGCATTACTCAATCCAAATGGCTTTCCCTTATTTTTTTTCTTATCCGTTAAAAGCAATCTTGAAGATTCTTATCAAATTGTTGTCACTTTCAATGAGTTCGTATATAACTTCCTCAACAAAAAATTCTAATGAAAGCAACGGTTATATTAAAAAAACAAATATTCCTACAAAATACAATGTATTTGTTTTTTTGAAAGAGTACAATGTATTAAAAAATATCAACATACCTGAAAATGGATTTGACATCTTCTAAGATTTTTTAGCAATCTAGCAGCACACCAATCTCCAAATTCGTCTTTTCTTAGCTGCACTACTACGCATCACAACTGGTTTTGGGCCTTGTCCAATAAATAGATGCTAGTGGATCTCCAAAGCCGCCCACCACTTAGCCTTTTCCATCATCAACCAAATTGAATGGTTACAGAATCCAGACCAGGTGGAACCCTTCCATTTGATCCGTGAAGTCTCAAACACATGATTGGTACTCGAGTTCTCTCCATTCACAACCCATCAGTAGCCATTTAGGAGCAAACACCAATGTTACCTTCTTGATATTTTTCCCCCAACTCGATAAACAGATTTAAAGCTCCATGCCCATCTTCCATTCTTCGATCGATTAAAGGTGTCATCAACGGTATTGAGGAAACTGGTTCTACGAGTTTGGGCCTGATTTTATCTGGGCTTAAACTATAGATTAGCGTTTTCTGAGTTTTCAGAATTGGTGTATTTGGGCCTAAACAAGGAAATAAAACATTATTATTATTATTATTATTATTATATGGTACCACTCCAGCCTCATGCATACAATTACCCTATAATTGAGATTAACGTTGCGTTGGCTCGAAGCGCATAAAATCTCTAGCAGCTATATATCTTCAGCTTTTTAGCATGCCAACAAGAAGCAAATCTCATGGGATCGCGTGAAAGAATCAGTCAGCTTGTTCCATCTGCATTAGGACAAACACCAGTTACAGTCATTAGTACGTAAGGACTACATAATTATTTAAAACAAATGAATATATATAAGATTTACATAAAAAAAAATTAATTTTTAATAATAAATCTTACATTTTTTCAAAATGGCTGTACAATACTTTCATACTCCACGACTCCATCTAATATTACTCTTGCATTAATAATCAATCCCCTGTATACATATATAATATATATAGTACTCACCAAGCTTTTATATATATATATATATATTTCACGTGCTCGTAGATCGATCTCTCTCTCTCTCTCTCTCTCTAAATATATATAATTTTTATATATATATCAGACTATTACTAATAATTGGTCGCATCAATAATTCATACACGATACATGATCAATTGATTTCGGCCCAAATATACTGCCTCTAAACAAGTTTCCTGGGCAGTAAAAGAAAAGAAAAACAAAAGAATTGTTTTCCGGTCATATAATTAATTAATATTCGAACGCACGATTCTCAATCGTAGAAATTATTAAAAAAATAAAAAAACCATTCAGGTTGAGGCCAGCATGAATGAGATATATTCGAATACATGCATGATGATAATTGTTGGATCTTACCATATCATCATAAAAAAGAATTAGAGAGAGAGCTCTGCGATGAGAGAGAGAGCTAAGATGATGAGAGAGAGAGCTAAGATAATGAGAGAGAAATCTGAGATGATGAGAGAGAGTGAGAAGATGAGAGAGAAAGGAAAACCGAAACCGAAGGTCTAGTTTTGCGAGATAAAAAAATTTAAAAAAAAAAAAAATTATACATAGGGTGTGCAAAAGTGTACACTTCTACAGTGGCGGATGCTAATCAATACTCTTATAAAAAGAAATAATATTGGCATCCGCAACTATTCAATATCATCCAACACACATCATTCGTAAAATGACAAAAATACCCTTATAATAAAAACCACTTCCAGTCTCATTTTATGCATTTCGTTTTGAATTGTCTGATGAAAGAGCAAGAGAGAGGTGGAGGGCAAGAGAGAGGTGGAGGGCTTGCCGACGCGGAGGAGCTTGGGGACGAGATGGAGAGAGAGAGAGGTGGAGGGCGAGACCGAGAGACCGAGAGAGAGGTGGCCCGGAAGAGCTCGGGGACGAGGTGGAGGGCGAGACAGAGAGACCGAGAGAGAGGTGGAGGGCTTGCTGGCGCGAAGGAGTTTGGGGATGAGTCGCGGTGGTCAGGAGAGGTGCTTGGTGGGGCTAGAACCGACGTACGGCAGCAATAGAGCCGTCGATGGCCCCGAGCTTATGTGAAATCCATTTTATGGGTAGTTTGTATGTGTGCGACGGAAAGGGAGAGGGAGCTTCGTGGTGGTCACCGGTGTAAGGTGGTGGAGGTGCGGTGGCCTGGGGTGGCTGCGTACGGCGGTGCAAGTGAAAAGAAATGTGTTTCGGTTGAGTTATCTCAGGGGAGAGAGAGAAAGAGAGCTGCGTGTGGAAGAGATCGGTAGTGGCTGGCTTTGTCACTGGCGTGAGGGGGACTCGACGGTAGTGGCGGTGAGGTGCGGCGGCGCACGGCAACGTCGGGTTGAGTTGAAGAAGAATCGGACTGCAGGTATACGGAAGAGAGAGAGAGAGAGAGAGAATTCAACCAGTGTTTTGCAATAAATGAAAAGAAAAAAAAAAGATGATTGTCACATAAGATGTGTAAAAATATACATTACTACAATGATGGATGCGTATCAAAACTCTTATAAAAATGGATTTGCACTACAAAATATGAGCACAGGAGGGCCCATCCCACGTACGTACGTAATTTTGCCTATCTGGTTTTCAGAAGGGAGAAAAATCCATGAGCTTAATTAATTAATTATCTCGATCGATCGGCCATTACGAGAACATGTGGGGTGTCCAATATATATAAATATATATATATATTTATATATAAATTTAAAGAACCGAGCAGCAGGAAATCTGCGGATCACTTTATCAGACACGATCAATAGAGGGAGAACTGATCTGTGTGTATTTTTTTTAACTCTCTCCGACCACATGGTTTGATACCCTAAAGATCAGCAAAGAAATGGCGAACCTAATAAAGAAATATTGTATAATTAGCTCCACCTACCTAAACCTAACATATATATTAAACCCAAAATGATGCACAAATTAAGTTTACGAGTGAGGACAGAAAATGCTTTACTTCTTTGTTTAACATTGTGACATATATTCCATGGGACATTAATTGAGAGCTGTGGCCCTTTGGATCTGGAAGAAAATCAATTTCATTTATAATTAATCAGGACCCGTTTGCATATCATGGGACGGTGTTTTCTTTAACTACTATAATTAAGGAGAAGGAAGTGATAATTAATTAAGAGATAGCTTAATTTATACCGATTAATGGTTACAATGGCTAGCTACCATCTCATTAACACGTACAATATTCTTGATCATTAATCTAATTATTATTAAGACATATATATATTTGTTAAACTCCACTGAAGAAAGACGATTTTTATTAATTAAAAGACCAACCGACCAGTGTATTCGAGTGGGTTTGGCCCGCTAATCAAGCAAGCGTGTTCTGAAGCATGCACCCACGCCGGCCCCCATGTGCCTTAGCCCCGCCCCACACACACAAAATTAGCAGCACAACTAACTGCGCCCATATTCTTCCCCACTACTATGTGTCACAAACCCATTGCCTCATTACTCTTCTTTTTTATGCCAAAACTAGACGCGGCTTGTATTTTATTCGTAGCCTTCTGTTGTTCAAATGCACGCTCCTCTGTGACTATATATATAACACTTTAATTTATCTATCTTCCCCAACGGACTTTTGAGTTTTGAGAGAGAGAGACAGAGAGACAGAGATTAGGGAGAATTAAGCTAAAAGAGAGATTGAAAAATGATGAAGTTGAGGTCAAAGAAGTTTTGCAGAAGCAGCTCAAAGCTCAGTGGAGGTGAAAAGGCTGGGTCTGAAGGCTTTGGGGAAATCAAATGGGAACTCCGACCTGGTGGTATGCTTGTCCAAATGAGAGGCATGACTGGTGAGAGTGTGGGGGAAGGGATGATCACTGTTAGGGTCTCAACTGTCTCAAAATGGCATGACATTTCCATTGAAGCCACTTCAAATTTTGGTAAGCCTTGAAGATCATCATCATCATCATGTTTCTGTTTAATTAGATTAATATCAGAAAGATCATCATGTTTCTGTTTTTGGCCATGGGTCAAGAATTTCGATCATAAGCATTGAAGATCTTCCTTCTGGAGTGATAAATTAAACTTCCTGTTTTACCAATATTTTCAGGAGAGTTGAAGATGATATTATCATTGGTGACTGGTTTGGAGACGAGGGAGCAGAGGCTACTATTCAAAGGGAAAGAGAGAGAGGATGGTGAATATTTACACATGGTTGGGGTTAGAGACAAGGACAAGGTGCTGTTGCTGGAAGATCCAGCTACCAAGGAGAGGAAACTGCTCTATGGCTTGACAGGGGGGCCAGCCATTGGAACACCCTGCAGTTGTACCACCATTAGTGTATGAAAATTAAAATGATTTTTCATTACTAACCCTAAAACCAAAAAAATTGCAAAAATATGGCGATGGATCATCATATAATTCCTTCTTCAACTTGCGGCTAGATCGGAGTGAGCAATTTTTAAATGCTTAAGCTAATTATGCACATCGATCGATCTTCTCATGTGCAAGTTGCAAATGGCTTACTATGTTAATAGAAATGTTGATTTCTGGAGTTATCTAAATCATGTTTGTCTCGGCCTCTTTCCCTCAATTATTTCTGATCAGCTTTTTTCCTTCATTATATATATATATATATTTATATATATATATAAATATATAGATATACATGCCGCGTGCACACCGAGACATAGACTTAATTTGTGGAATTAATAAAGCGAAAGTGGTACTCAATTAGGTACTTAATTTCTATTACTAATTAAAATATGGCCTTTTTATCATGGGTTGTAGAGTAGTATAGATTGCTTGAACGGCCAAAAGCTAGATGGCTCCATCAATTGCACGCATACGCGCGTACAATATTGTATTAATTCCCTAAATAATTCATGCGAAGATCAATATCATATATATCCTAGATTTTAGGCTCTCAAACTGCAGGCCGGCAACGGGGTCCAATGACAGCTAGGTAGTCCAAATTCTCACACGTACGCCTCCTCCCTCATGCACGCCCTCAACTACGTACGTACATACTTGTTATTGCTAATCTAATTAAGTTTAACCAATTATCCTAAGTTTTGATCATAACCATGATCACCCATCCTTCCGCCCTTTCTCCAGTCAGCTCACTTCTCCAAACATCAAAGCTCACCTTGTTGATGTTGTGTTTCGTGGGCCAGGACAACTTCTCCCAGGCAGCGTACAGGCGATCACCTGCACAGTAAGAACAATTGGGGGGGAGACCGCGAGATCCGTTGATTCTTCGATGCTTAAGTCAGTGATCGGTGATGGAGGTGATGAATAGTAGTCCAGGTGAGAGTATAAGATAGTTGTGATTGATTCCTTACCTTGGTTGCCGTTGGTAGACTTATTTATAGCTACCGTCCTGATAGCCACCGTAGTGGAGTGTTGTGTAGCAGGAGATAATATTTATTCTATTGTCCCGTTGAGCTACCTTTGTGACCCTACCTTATCGAGCCAACGTGTGCCTAGGGTCATTGTGTGGCGCTACTGTCTTGGGCCGCATTGAATGCGGCATGCTTTCCACTCCAAGCCGTACTGAACGCGGCTTGTCTTCCCATCACTGTGGGGGTGCAGGCATCGCAAGTCTCTTCGCAAAGTGCAGTGTTCCCTCCTTCCCAAGCTTTGTTTGTGTCCTTTGCTCTAATGCCTGTTCGTGAACAGGGCTCGTTCTGGACCTCTACACCTGGGCCTCAGCCTAGGTGTTGTTTAGTTTGCTCCAACCCATGGACGCTGGGGGAGGGGGGTATCCGGGCTTTAGACCCCAATCCGGCCCATGTCTCTACCCTGGTCCAACCCAACCTTTATGTCTGGGGTGGACCTAGGCCTTGCCTTTGACCCAATAAAGAGGGGATTTTTCCCCTTCACACACCTCCCACCAACGATTTCTAGCTTCACCTAATTCCTTCTCTTTGCTGAGCCCTGGAAGATCGGCTTTGATGAAACACATGGGATTCTGGGTTCTTCTTCCAATGTCTCAAAGCTTTAAGAAAAACGAGTATTTGTAACAAAAACAAACTTATTTTAACAGAAAATAATCATAAATAAACAGTTTTCTTATAGTGTGATGGATTGCATGCATACTAGCTAAAGGCTTAAATGAAGTCAAGCTAGCTAATCATGTTCGTAAGTAATTTTATATCATTTTCTGCTGCGAGCTCCAGATGATATAAAAAGTGATTAATTTCCTCATTATTTTGAAAAATCCAGATCAAGTCTTCAGAGACGAGATCAGGTCATATTATCTTCATCTTTGATCATTTGGGCTATAGCTTGTCAAGCCCAAGACTATCAAATAGATCTTTCTAGTATTTAGAATTTATTGTCTTAGTTTTTTTTTTTTTTTCTCTTTTTTTCCCCTTTTCCTTTTTTCAATGCGAGAACATAAAGAGGATGAAAATAAACGATGCTCCTCTGCACTGATGTATGCTATGGGGACCATGCAGGAACGCATATTAATCACAATTCAAATTAAAGGCGTTTTTAATTTCCAAGAAAAGCGGTGCATGTGATGTGATATATTCAAAAGAGCCACATGCTCTATCTAGAATGTACGACCTTTGGGCCTTTCTTATCAACAAGCTCTGCTGCTACTGCTGGCTAGCGAATTAAGACTCATACCCACCTCTCTCATGACTTCCATGCTCCTAAAAGTTAGAATCTTCAATGTTCTTCGACTTTGACAAACCTACTGGAGGACTACTGTTCAAAGTTCCAACCAAAGGAGTCCATTAATGATCTCGATCTATGCATGGTATGAAAAACCTCATATATCATCATGCAGTAGTAGTAGTCTGGATTCCAAGCTAGTTTCTCTTATCTTGATACATGAGATGGATGTTGTTGCAGATCATCATGATCATTACTGGCCGCGTCGGCGGACCATTTTTGTTGACAGAAGATAGAGAGCACAACAGAACATGCCCAAGGGAGGATTGTGTATGAGCTGTTGTGCTCTCTTTCTTCTGCCAGCAGAGTTTTGACCTGGCCAGATCAATCCCAGCCTGGTTAAGGTAACAACATAATATAGAATATTTCATAACATCATGACGGCCGCCGTAACAACACGTAATATATCGATCCCTGGCTAGCTGGCCTGGTGTTTCTGTTATCTAGATTTTAGGTCTTGCATGCTAAGGTAAGATATACTTACATACATATATTATTATTATTATTATATATGTACGAATATATAATATATATCATGTGATCTATGCATATAATTATTATACATGATGCATTAAAACTCACGTCTAATTGGCTTCATAACATGATTTGAATTTTATATTTTCAGTCACAAGTTGTATTATTATTTTTTTAATCTTTAAATATAAATTTCTTCTCTCTCTCCCTCTCCCTCTCTCTATATTATAGAGAGAGACATGCACTTGACAAGCATGTGTATATCCTAATTTGGTAATAATATTTCTCAGGTTAGTTATCATGGAATTCCAACAAGTACCTCTTTAATTTATCTCATAAATTGATGATACTTGAAAATATTCAAACTGTCAATTTTTTGGATTAGTAATGGATTCCTCTTACATTAATAAGGCTAAAAAGGTCATTGTCATATTTAGATATCTCGATAAACTGTTGTATACTCCGATTAGTAAGTAGTGAGTAATTAAACAAGAAAAATATTTTAGTTACAAAGAAATTACATAAAAGTATATTAATCACAAACTGATGTGAGTTGGTATGATACGTCAGATTGTAAAATTACTTTTATTATAAAGTAGATCTAATAGATTTCATTAAATCACATCAATTTATAAGTTTATTTTGTGTAATATCTTTTTATTTATAATAGTTCTCATTAAATATTATCATTTACATATACATCAAATGGTTGAAGAGCTAGAGGGAGAAAATAGTATTTGTATAACATAATTTATTCTTGTGGAATATCCCATCATATTGAGTTTTATCAAATATTTATGGTCATTATAAGATTCCTGTCATATATGTAGCTATAGCTAGCTTAATTTGTAACTATCTACTCATTAACTATGTAGTTGTATTCTGAATTATGAACATTTATATTCAATCATGTAGTGTGCTAATTTATGAATTAATATTGTGCCTATATATTAACCAATTAAATATATTCTCGTCATAAATCATAATAAATGAAAGGACGTTCCGCGTGTAGGATGATGCATGGTTTGGCACTTTTAGATCCTGATCGATCAGGCATCAATTTCGAAAAGCAAAGATTATAATTATTAAGATGATCTTGAACTATATATATAAAATTAATTTTTCAAGACTTTGTCGATTTTTAACAAAAAAAAAAACCTTTTATACCCTTCAACTAGAAATTATGTACGTAGCTTGCAAATTTTTTTTTATAAAAAACAATAAGCAGCAATATTGATATTCACGTTGTATGAAGGGATGAAGAAATAAAAACTACAAGAAAATTATTTATTTGTAATCAGTTATTTTTTATAAAAATAATTATTTCCTGTCAAAATGAATTTATTCTTATTGCATATTTTTTTTTATCGCAAATAACTCGTCACAAATTTATTTATTTATTTATTTATTTTTGTAGTGAATATTTACATCCTAAAATATTAGCAATGATAATGTATACCCTAGCAACACTTG
This sequence comes from Pterocarya stenoptera, assembly GCA_003123785.1. Taxonomy (NCBI): domain Eukaryota; kingdom Viridiplantae; phylum Streptophyta; class Magnoliopsida; order Fagales; family Juglandaceae; genus Pterocarya; species Pterocarya stenoptera. The sequence continues at coordinate 106,553 of QEOT01004893.1, forward strand.
CATCATGGATATATAGAAATTTAATCCCCTCTACTACTTGTAAGTTAAGGAACGCGATGGCCTGATCGATTGGGCAAAACATGAAGATTTTAGTGCGTAGTTCTCAAGAACCTTTGTCGTCCCTATCTAATTGTCACATGGCCGATCAACATAATTTGCTGCACATCATGGGTCATTTCGGAAAAAGAAAAACAGAGAGCTAGACAACATCCTTAATTAATTGGTTTCTTAATTTCTGAATAAATATTGAGAAATGATATTTGCAATCATGGAATGCGTATCCGTCGTGTAATTTTTTTTATAAAAAGTGAATAAATATGAGATCTGTATAAAAAAAATTGATTTTTTTAATAATAGACCATACTATTTTTCAAAGCAATTACGCAATGTTTGCGCATTACAACGATATATAGCATTACTCTTAAATATTTATAACTCCTGTCAAGATGAATGAACTACTTGCATCCAACTAGTGTTCTGCAATGCCGTTGTCGGAGAGGAAGGGGTGAGCCTCGGCTCCACCTTCCTCTCCATTTCCGTTTCGTTTTCTTTTCCTTTCTACTACTTACTTGTGAATATATTTTAATGGTAGTGTTTTTTCACTGGCACGATTTTTCTCAGATCTGCTGCACTCCGACCATAAACAGTCGACGTGTGCTTCATCACGACGTTCCCATCCCACAGATCTACTGGGACAACGCGGAACCACGTCCAAAATGTCGGCTCGTGGCCCTCACGCGTGGTTTGTTTCCACGTGTGGTCTTCACGCGCTACAGCACTCCAACAGCTCTGCCAACTACACACCTTGCATCAGCAGACTCCCCTCCCTCCTTTCCTTCAAATCGCCCTGATGCCTCCTCCATTCCACCTGCACGTGGTCCTCACGCGCCACTCCTATCTTTCAAGACTTTCAACTACAATGCATCCACTTGCACCGCTTCCAGCAGTGGCTTACCTTCAAAACATCTTTTAAGACATTTTCCTTTTAGTATGAATTGGTTAGAGACCAAGAAATTAGTCTCATAACTCGTTTTTCTTTTTTCTTTTTTTCACCACACTTGTATTGTGTTTGTTGTTTTGAGATATTTTGTTGAAAAACCCCACCCCTCTAATATGTATCATCTTTTATTTTAATGAAGTTTGCTTGTTTAGAAAAAAAGAAAAACTAGTGTTCTGCAGATAAGCGTTAATTAATTAAATTGGTGATCTGTTGACGGCAAAAATTAATTAAGCAGCAAACAGGATTGGATCTGATCCGTTATTCCAAAGTAGGGACTCTATATATATATATATATATAGAACTCAATGGTTTTATCTACAAATTTCTTTCTTTTTTGTTTATTTATTTTTTCCTCTCTTTGTGTTTGTTTTGGCAGTACTGCCACCATTATATATATCGCAGTGCATATGCACTGCTATACTATTACAAAGATCATCAAAAGAAAGAGTTTTTTTTTTCTCCCCTGGGATAAAAAAAGAGCTGAATGAATATTGAACACAAAAGGATAGTTAATGAGTACCTCCACAGAGGATGATGACTAATTGTCAACTTCTTATGATCTTCACGAATCGACCCTGCAAAGTTGGAAATATAAAATATAGTTATTACTACTGCATGAATTGAAAAATGATGAAAATTAATAACTTGATCGATCGATCGGCCAATATTGTTCAACAATATCGTGTCATGATCCGTGCCATTAATTCTAGAGTTATACAGATGATGATCTACCTGCTTTAGATCCATCTATGGTTCTACTATATATTGTCACGAGAACTACTATATATACAAATAAAGATTACAGAAAAGTAAATTCATAAACTGACGTACGTGGTTTCATGATATTCATTTTTACAATAAACGTAATTTTATAATCGAACGTATCACATCAAGACACATAATCAGTTTATGATTTATTTTTATATAATCTTTTTATGGTTGAAATATTTCTCTTTTACCACTACACTTCAAGAAAAACGGACTTTTGTAATCAATTTATTGTAATTAAAAGACTATTTACAACAAATTTTAATTATAAATAATCATTTTACGGAATTAACTGATCTTAAATAAACAATTTTTTTGTAGTGAGCTAATTTATACGAGGAATCTTTCAAAAACCGAGGAGGGCTGGGGTTATAACCTTAATACGGGGTCGCTTCTCAGCATTAAGCCTACGAACTTCGTATCTGATACGTTTTGAGAAGAGTCTATTCTGCCTCTTCTCCTTGTATCTCAACACGCTTGCTTCTCTCATCATCTGCCTCCTTTTCTTCCAACCATGAATATTATCTTTGCCTTCCTCATGATCTTGATCTTCCTCCTTCACTTTGATCACTTTCAAGCTTCCAACCATTTCAGGAACCGCCCATTCATTCCCAACGCTGCCCCAGCTCTCCACTAAACCCTGCCATAAAATCATCAACATTAATTCGTTACTTTGATACGTTGATGCACTGTCATAACCTCTACTTCCATGCATGCATGTCACAAGCTTGTGCCAACATCGATGCAATTTCAAGCTTGGCGCATTAAAACATAAGTGCTAGCTAGATGATCTACAAATAAAGTATATATTCAAGGAAATTTATAAATTAATATAACTTGATATAAAATCATATATTAGATCTGCTTTAAATGAAAAGAAACTTTACAATATTCTAATCTATGATAGCAAGGTGTAATTTTAATTTATAAATTTATTTTTGTAAAATTATTTTGTAAACCAAGCAATCATTTGATCTCATTAAAAAATTACTTATTGGTAATTATCTTATAAATTTGTGTTTTCATTATTGGAAGGGGCAAAACTGGAAAAGAATATTGTCACCTTTGAATGAGCAGCTTCCATAAAATGGGAATATATATTTGTTTTCAAATTTTAATATTATTTTTGTTTTAAAATTTAAAAAAATTGAATTGATTATTTTATTTTATGTAAAAATTAAAAAAAATTATAATGATTAAATAAAAAGAAATGAGTTGAATTAGCCTTAGCACCGAGAATATCGATTAATTATCTTGGGTCGGTGAACTGGGCCATAGCCACAGGTGCCTAAGGTGCAGTACTGTCCCCGAAAGACCAAAAAGTGTATATGCCCAAATATCTCGATGCAACATTAACATATCATATTGCGTTTTCTTTATTTAGAAAACGAAATTCCTGTAATGAAAGTAATTTGTGCAAGAAATTAGTACAAAATTAGACTTTTGAAAAACAATTGGCTGCCAAAAATTTAGTCTTGGTGATTTATATATATAATATTATTATTAAATTTATTATGATTTATCTTTTAAATTAAATTATTAAGTTGGGCGATGGTAAAGACTACTTTGGAATATAACTTTTCTTTGTTAAAATCTTACATTGGCAGAGTCATGCACAAGTTGCTGCTGATAATGGTCATGCAAGTCTGGCACGGTCTGTGGAGGGGACTCTTCTGCAATTAAAAGCGGGCCCTTATCCGACCAAGCGTTTAAGATACCCTCGTAATCAAGCTTCAACGACAACCCCTTTTGCATCTTCCTCGGCCTCAGCTTTGGACACCTTACTGCCGCCGCGCAGCTACTCACATCCTCCACCTCCTGCTTCTCCACCAGTAACTCTGAGTAGCACACCCACTTTTCCTCGCTCGGCTGCCTCTCTTTGTTCCTCATGGCCGCTTGTACCAGCTTGGAGCTCGCACTAGTACTACTGTTGCCGGATTTGCCACCGACAACATCACCTAATTGCTCGTTATCCTGTCTTCTGTTGGCGTACGTTAGCGACGGCGGGGCAGAGAGGCAGTCCTCCTCCGAGTACGAAGCTCCCGCTAGGAGGCTGTTAAGGGTGGCACCTGGCTCGGAGTCGAAGAGGAAGGCCACGTTCTCGTCGTGTATGTCTTTGTCTTCAACGAGGCTTTCTGGGTGTAAAGGGAACAGGTTCAGTTGGTGTTGGTGTCCGTCATCATCGCGGTGGTTGCGGGCCATTTGGGTGGAGTTTTGTAGGTTTTCTCGGGGGAGCTTTAGGCGGAGACTGAGCAACTAGTTGGGCTTTCTGGTCTTGGTTCTTATTTTCCGAGCGGGTTTAGGTGGCGGTTGTCTGGCTTTTCTCTCTATTGCCTATTGGTCCGAGACCTAGCTTTCATATCCGGGGGCCTGTTCTTGTTGCACATGTCTCAGATCACACTCACAAACACAAACACACGTTCAAACGCTCTCTTAATTTCTGGTTCAACTTGCCACGGGTTCCTCGCTCCAAGGTGGGGCGCGGTTGAAGAAAAAGCTAGAAAAAAGCGAGAGACTTTTTGTGGGGGCAAGGCATGGAGCCTGTACGATGATGTGATAGAATGCTTTATCAACATGTGGGCTGACAGGATTGGGTGAGGGACTGGATTGTGTTGTTATCCAGATATCGTTTTGCGGGGGATGGATCTTGGATTCACTCATTGGGTATTTAAAAGTGCAAAGCTTTCCGTATTAACTGTGCAAAGCTTTCCGTAAGCTGATCTTGGTCTCACTATGCATGCAATCAGTACTGTTTAGCTGCGAATCTCTCCCATTAACGTTTTTCACGTGATGGTGGCCTTTGTTCGCTCATTGTCAAAGCTGAAACGTTTCGCCTTTCAAAATGAAATAGTTTTGGTTTTTGATTACTAGCGAACGTACGTTTCCAAAAAAGTGAAAAACCAAGAAGCCAGAGGACACCGGCACCGGCACCTGCCACTTTGATCTTTGATGTGTGATTTCCACTGACTTAATTATGAAAGGCTAGCTCTGCCTTCTTTTGTGACTTTGTGGGTGTAGCAGCCCCTGTTTTAACCTCGCATATTTGTTCAGTTGTTTGTTCCATGTAAATAAAAAAACAACTATATATATTACGTATCAAGAAAAAGATCTTTGGTAACCTAGTCAATTAGACAATGCCTGTGCATATCAATTATTTCCCGTAAAGAAAAAACATTACATTAATTTGTCGAGACATTCGCTGGGGGCATTTTTTCTTCGAATTTTTTGTTTTTGTTTTGTACAATAACTCCAACTACCTAACCCCCCGGCCTGGTTGGATAAAAGTTAAAAACAATAACGATCGAGGTGGGGGCATTCCGAGAATTGAACTCGGGACCTCTCGCACCCTAAGCGAGAATCATACCACTAGACCAAATGCCCTTTTACCTTTCGACTGTAGAAAGAAAATTATTAGTCCAATCAAAACTTGCTCTTGACTTTACCACTAGTCCTATTACCATTCTATGTCTGCATGGTGAGAGAGAGGTGTCAGGTGACATCGGTGTAATTAAAGAGAGATAACTACTTTAGTAATTTATTTAGCACCATATAATTTTTCAAAAATAGTAAAAAAATTTAAGACAAAATAAAAAATTACATTACAAGATTTACAACCAGAAATTAATGAAATAAAACAAGAAATTAGAAATTTAAAAATATCTAATCTTAAACTAGAAGTTTCAAATGAATAATTATTACAAAAAATTATATTATTAAAAATAGACAAAAATATGAATACTTCTTATGATCATAAAAAGCAAGGAAATTGGAAATTGTTCTATTCCCTCAAGCTCTTAATCTATTATTTCTCTTTAGATATAGGAAATCTTTGCTTTAAAACTCTCTCAATGAACTCTTTATTTAAATACTAATTTCTTACTAATTTTATTAATTGAATTCCTTACCTCTATATAAGAAACCAACCCGTATAAAATGGCCCAATTGGAGGCTGCATGCGTGCACGATCAGGATCATGATCAAGATCAAGGAATATAGGCCTGGCTGATCAACAAATTAAAGTCATATATATATTGGAGTTGAATCCTGATGGGGTATTGAATGATTCAATGGGCCGGTAAAATAGTTTAAACAATTCATGATGTGAAGATCCCCTGATCGTACGTGTGGCTCAAACTTTCAATTATTCTATCCCATGCATAATTAATTAATTAAAGAAAACGAATTATAATAATGAAATTTATATCAATATAAGATATTAATGAAACATAAGCGACAAGCTAGATTTTACATTAATGCATTGTATGTGAATTATATAGTATTTGTTTTGTTAAGAATTTAGTTTTTCCTTGCCCTACCTCTGCCTTTAATTTTCCTATCAATCTGCAGAATCGCCTGCTGGAGCTGGACCTAAATTTACAAGGGCATCGAGGGCTCACATGCATCTATATATAATCGTTTGCTTCTAGTTGATCTGTTTGCCTATTACTGATCATCTCTCTCTCTCTCTCTCTCTCTGTGTGTGCAATCCCTAATTAAGATGATCCCCTGGTTGTTTTATGATCATTATTTTAACGGCCATGAACATAAATCACCCGGCCCTAGCTATATATATCAGGCAAGACCTTAACGTATATATGCATGGACATTATATTTTTATATTTTATCAATTAAGTTTCTGCGTAACTCTATAATATTATATTGTTGATGTATATATGTTTCGGTTCTTCTATATATGTTTTACTGTTTTTAACCCGTAGTGATCGAACCACATGATTCAAGGGTTTTTGTTATTAATTGAATAGATATGCGGGAGAGAGAGAGAGAGAGTCTTTAGCTATCTTGTTTAATCATTCTGAATCCTGATTATGCAAGATATGGCGATCGATGCCTTGGAACTTAAATTTTTAAGTCCATGTTAATTGAGGGAAGTAACCACATCATATAAGTGATACAGTTGGGTAAAGGGTTTGGGATCGAATAGCTATTTGGAAGAAATAATTTGTTCTCAAACTGTGTGATTGAGAAGATTTCGACATCGCGTACTACAAGCAAATGCTCCATTTGCAGCTATTTTTATTTCCAGCGATGTATATATTGCCGCTAATAATACGTTTTCCTGTTTGCGTAATTTCTTTCTTTCTCTTGCGTCGAAAAATCGTCATCATCGGTAAGATGTTGTCACCGCTACAAATACTTTTTACGGTGGATTTATGTCGCTGCAATTGATTTCATCGCAGAAGATCAATTACTTTAATATATCTTGGTTATTACGGCGACATATCATTCGCCATAATAAGTCCTACACGGTAAAAACCCCTAAATTTACCCCCCCTTGCCTAATTTTCCAGTTCTCTCTCTCTCTCTCTTGCTGGAGGCTTTGCACAGCCGTTTTCCAGAGCCTTCTCGCCGCCTTGCCGATGCCGGTGAGTTTGTCTTTCACTATTTTAGACTCCACCGATATCTCTCTCTCTCTCTCTCTCTCTCTCTCTCTCTCTCTATCTAACTGCCTATCGGTTTCCTGGGTATGCCATCGTTTGCATAGAACCAAATCATTGCATTTTCCTGGGTATATTCGAAGAAGGTATTTATTCATCTTATTCTTTGAGCTATGGGTTTCTAAAATATAATGTGTCACGTTGGTTAGTAAAAATGTTGGCCCTGTTATCATACGATTTTGTGTGAATATCTAGTTTGCAACAAAAACTTCGCTCACATTGGAGGATTCTAGAATTCGGTAGTTATCTTTTCTAGATTTGCATCCCTACAAACAAGTAAAAGACACAAGTTATTGAACTTAAAAAGCGATGGATTTAAAAGTAAGAAACAGAAAAAGTTTACATAGTAGATGCATGCATCAATGACAGACTTCAAGAGAGGAAGATTGAGCTGGGAAAACGCCAAACAACGAACATAAGAGACAGCTAAAACTGAATATTTTACTCAGCGGCTGATTCTAACTTACATTAATTAGATTATTCATAGGGTTTCCTTTTGTCTATAAGACATTAATTTGCTTTTAGCTTGTTCCTTAACTCATTGCACCACTCAACTAATCTAATCTTATATATATATATATATTCTGCACGCAATTAGATTATAATGATATTATTCAATGATAACAAAATTAAGGGTTTATTTTGCTTCATGTTGGGTTAATGTATTCGTGTATGGTTCAGCCTTGTATCTTAATATATGTTCATGAACATGCGCCATTGTCATTGCCTTGTGCTTTCCCATTATAATCTCAAAACCATTAATTATTAGTGCATTTGGGTAGATGGATTTGGGAGATTTAGATATTTTGAGTCTTGAAATTTCTAAAACTTTGGATTTGGATTTTTTTTTTTTATATAAGTTAAAAATTTTATTAAACACAATGTAATATGGTGCTGATTTAGTATCACCTTATGCTATGACCGAACTGTAAACTTTTTAAAGGTTATTTGTCTCCAGCATAGTTGATCCCTGTCCTGTCTTCTTATCTCCACTGAATACAACAATCTGTAAATGTGGTATTCTTAATGAGTCTGCTCTAGCTGCATCAAAGTTTTAAGATTACATGTAGTACTACATTCCTCTGCACTTTACTTTGCTATTTTCAACTTATTGGGTTGTAGTGTAACATATTTTATATGTAGTGCTGTTTTTACTTTCAATTTCAATAGCCATTGATAAACCTGCATTGAAGCCTTTCAAGTATATATATTTTATCTGTACTGCTGTTTTTACTTTTCTGTTTTTACTGTTTCTTTCATTGAAGCCTAGCTTTCAAGTATAGCTTTTGTATTATATATTTCTTCTGTCATATATCTTTTCCAGTTATTTTTTATTTTTTAATTGACCCGCATTGTTATCCTTAGAAGCATGAGACTATAATGTCATTTAATTTCATGAAGAAAACATTCCTATAATTTCTCAAACGCAATTGATAGCAATTTATACTTACCAAATTCTCAAACAAAAAGTTATCACATATAGTAGCTTGCAGTACTCTTAAGGTCTTGTTATTGCATAAATAAAGGTAGCTCCAATTTCAAGTGAGACCCTTGTATTTGTCAGAGAGTTTCTACGTGTTCTATATATGTACATAATATGTACATAGTTGGTTATTTTATTTAGAGATGCAAAGAAAAAAGAAGAGATGCTATCTTTTAATGCAAATAAAAATAAAATGCTACAAATATATCATTGGGTACTGTTGTCCTATGTTTGTGTACATATATATGTATATTTAGAGAGATCAGATCGAGAAAGAGAGATAATTCCTATTGCAAAAATTCAATAATGTTGTACATGCATTTTGTGGAGAGATAATGATTATGGTTTGTGATCGGCGTATGCTAACGTGTGTTAATCGTGATCATTCACTAGGATTGTGGCCAAGTTTTGTTAGAATTGTGGTTGTACATATATGATCTCTTATATTATATATAGAGAAACATAGGTTTTAATTTCCAAATCGACATTAATTAATCATTAGGCATACATGTTGCAGCATATTATAGAATATATAAGTGAGTTGGATCATGTAGAGCTAGCTAGCTGATATTGAGCTTTGTACGTATTTTGAATGGAAGGTTGGATTATAATTCAAATGGAAGGTGTCCCGACTTAATAACTTATATCTTATATATATATATATAGTTTGCATATACCAAAACTTACAATATGTATTTGTATTTGTAACGTCTTGGGACCATCAGTACTCATATATATATACATATCTATGACTCCTAAAAAGGGCACAGTTGGTGTTTTATATTTTGTTGAGTGATTGCCATGTGTGAAATGTTGATGGTTATAGTTTTGAGTATTGTAATTTTTATTCATAAAGGTTACAGCTTTGAGTCTTTTAATTTTTATTCTATTTATGACTTTATTGCTGCAAACTTTTTTACATTTCACAAAATGAATGGGTATACAGTGTTATTGTTGTATTGAATAAAATAATTGAATTTGAACACTATGGAAGGAAAAATAATGCATGAGTTTTGAGCCAGTTGTTTCTTTATAGCTGATTATGAATTGATTGCCTTGTAACTTGGGCTTGGAATATTATGTTTTTGCATAAATATATTGCATTTCTTTACAGTTGTGTTCAAGCACTAGAAGTAAAACCGGTGAACCAAATTCAGTTTTTCTCATACTCATTGGAATATGGTGGTTAGAAGGAAAAACACTTGTTATGAAGAAGCTGGTGCATTCATGAAAACAACTTGTTGTTAGACATTTATAGTTAGAACGAAAAATACTTATAAATTTATATTTCATTGTGATATGTTGGATGGTATTGTGTAAAACTAGTCTTAAATCCCGGTGAATTTCAAATATGTACATCGAGGTTGTTTGAATGATGTTGACATATAATATATATGCGCAATCACATATAAATTTATCCAAATCTAGCTTTTTAATTATTAGCAAGCAATTAGCTGTTATGAAAGAAACAAATATCAGGAAAAATACAACCACAACAAAATACAAACAAACTGACCAAGTTTTGAAAAAAAAAAAACATTTCCAGCGAAAATAACTTGTCGAAAATGTTTTAGAGTCGAAGTAAAATGACGCTGCAAATGTCTTCCAGTGCTTTTTGACTTGCCAAGACATTATTTGCGGCAAGTAGGTTATTGTCACAAATAATTGACTTTGTATTTCCCACGTAAGTCAACTATCTGCAATAATGTGTATTGAGTTTTACCGGCAAATTCAAGTCATCGGAAATAGACTTTAGCGACTAGTAGATCTATTCCAACAAACCTTTTAATGGTGATCATGTATGACATTTCCGGCAAATTTATTTCACCGGAAATAAGTTGTATTTCTGACCATTTGCAAAAATCGGCACAAAAGGTCTTACTGGGCTATGTAACAGCGGCGAAGTTTGGGCAAAAATATTTAGCCGGAATTAGTTATTTGCGGCAACTTTGTGTGCTATTTGTGGCGACTTCCGTCACTGGAAATAGCTTTATTTCTTGTAGACTTGTAGTGATGATTGGTCTCCTTGTTCGGAGGTTGACAAAATCTAACTGAGGGGACAGGAACGTGCAAGCAATCCACTCTCGTGGGGGCCTCTTCCCCATTTGCTTATTAGATGAGACGTGGTTCGAGCATGAGCAGACTACCGTCCTGACCACCCTGATCTTTGCTTAGGAGTTGGAGCTCCTGGCTTTCCTGCCCGTGATCCAATTTTAAGCGGTGGATCGAGCTGTATTTTAGATTCCAAACACCAATGATTTGGTCAATGGCGGTCAATTTTTATGCCAATAATTTAGTTGGCCATCAACTTGTACGAAAACTTTATTGGAAAGACTCGGACTTAAGATCAAAATGAAAAATAAAATAAAAGAAACAAGCAAAAACAAGCTAGAGATTATTTGCAAGAACTCTATTAGCTTGCAAATCTAAATTATATTAGTAATTAGCAAGAAGCTAGCTAGCTAGCATATCTGCGTATGCATGGCATGTATAATAATCTGATTATTTGGCCGGATGCTTGTGATCAACAGAGAATGCAAATAGAAAATTATTATGCTCCGATCTCATGATATTGTCTGTTACCCCGAAAATTAAACGCACATACATAAAAAGGAAATAGAAGAATTGTTCGAAGAACAAACGGACCATCTCCTTCAGGTCCCAAATAATTAAATGGATTCCTCTCGATCAAAAACAAAGAAACTAACACAAATTAGTTGCACTTATAAATGTAACAAGCTCGTGCGTGCACAAAGAATTACTCTGTACGAACAACATCTACAGCTAGTCAATCGATCGCCAATTTAGAAGACAAAGAAGCCGGCAACAAGGGCTACACCAGCGGCAGCAGAGATCTTGAGGGCGGCGGTGGCGCTGTTTTCCGAGGGTGCGGGGGCAGAAACATCATCAGCAGCAGGTCCAGAGGCGGGTTCGTCTGCAGGGGTGAACTTGCCTCCGGGGGCGGGAGGAGACGAGACCTCACTGTCAGGGGAGGAGGCAGAGTCATCGGATGGAGAGGCGGCAGGTGTGGAAGAAGAGGAGGTGGGAGGGGTAGCAGAAGCCTTGGGTGAGGATACTGGGGGGCTCGAGGCCGATGACTTGGGAGCGGACACGGAGGCTTTAGGGGGTGAGGCCGATGACTTGGGGGCCGAGGCAGGTGGCGACGACGACGTTGGAGTGGCGGGCGAGGCCTTGGGGGAGCTCGTAGGAGCTTCCTGAGCTTGGACTGCCACCAACCCAGCAATCGCAACGCAAACAAGAGCCAAAACAACAACTTGATGACGTGCCATTATCTTTGCTTCTCTGTTCTTTTGGGTTCTCTGTGTTTTGGCTTTTCAAATTCAGACAGAGTACGGGAAACCAGCAAGATGAATCAAAAGATTGCAGTACTTCCCTAAGTTGTACAGAGAAACAGTACTGCTCCAGAGAACGAGGTAATTAAGTGGGCGGAGACGGGAAAGGAATATATAGGGCTAGGGTTTGGAGGAAAGTTTGGGAAATGTACGGCGCTGGAGGGTTACGTAAGACACAAGGTGGCCTTTGCATTTTGATTTTCCGTTAAATCAGTTGGTTTGTTCGTTGTAGGTCAAAGGAAAGGAGAGATAGAGGAGGACGTTTGGGTGACCGGCCGGGTTTGGTGCCTTCGGTTCGAGAGGCGCGAATCCTTTGTTACAAACGTTGCCAAACTTGGGTTCTTAAAGGCCAAATTAGGTGCACTAGATGCACCGGTACTTGTAAATATGCACGCATCATCAAATATGAAATTAGAGAAATATTTTAATTACGTAGAGATCTCATAAAAGTAAATTTATGAATTAACGTAATTTAATATGATACATTAAATTGTAAAGTATATTTAGTGTATCGTATGAACTTGTGTCAATTTATAAATTTATTTTTGTGATATCTCTTTATGATCCTAGTACTTCTCAATATAAAAATACTTTAAAAATAAACCAACATTGCTCTAGCGTTTATAAGAAAATAATAAAATAAAAGTAAGAGTTTTGCTCCTAAAAACATAACGAAAATGGCAAGAAGAGTAAGCTAGCTAGGTAGGTATATTATGCTCCATTTGACCTTATGAAAAAACTTTATGGTATTATATATTATTCTCAATTTGGCCTTATAAAATTGGTGTGTTATAATCAATTGTAAAGTTAGCTGCTTTAATTATTGTAAAATAACTCTAACGTATCATATGAAGTCATGTCAATTTGTGAGTTTATTTTTATGGAATCTCTTTGTGGCTAGCTATATATAAAACTTCTCTATTTTTTTACATGGTGAATCCTTTGCTAGTACTCTTATATATCTCTTAGATAAAGAGCAGTCAATACGTACGGACGTAGCAGCATATGTAAGAAGTTAATTTTGAATGACATGTAGAGAGTTGGAAGGGGGGAATGGTATGGAGCTAGCTAGAAGGATTAGTTATTAATATGAAGGTGAGGTTAGTGCTTAAGATCATGATAACTTGCATCTTCTTTAGCTTGTCAATGCCACAAAAATGCTGCTAGAACAGTACGTGACCTTCCAGGTAGAAACACATTGATCATCTATTACTTGCATTGGTTTCCGGATTGCATGTATATAATATTATAATATGCTTAGCATAGCACAGCATTTGTTGATTTGCAGGTGCATGTGAAGGGTCATCGTCCACAAACGGGGGGAAGGAAACGTGCAAATTATGTGCAAAAACCGGAGCCTGATCAATGGTGGTCTCATGAGGATGATTCTCTACCTCGGAGGCCCGCGTGCACAATAAGCTGGACCCCCGAGGGAAGCTCTGCTCTCTTTCAAGGTTCACGTTCAGGAGGATGATCATAATTCTTGTTTTCAATATGGTGGAAGTTGTTCATGAAATTATATTTGGCCCTCTCCCTCCCTCCCTCCATCTCCATCTCCTCTCCCTCTCCCTCTCCATTTTGTTTTCTTCTCCCTCTTTCTCAACATATCGTATCCTGAATCCATCCCTCTCCATCTCCATATCACCTGCTTTTCCGCTTTTGGGTGTCCATGAAAAAGCTTTTGGACTTTATTTTCTCTATTTTTGATGTTGGCATTAACTTTATTTTTTCTGTAAATTCGAGTAAATAATCTTTCTCATGCTAAATAAAATATGCTTGGGATTAAGGGGTTTTTATTTTTATTTTTATTTTTATTTTTTTACTGATTTGGGCATCGGGGTATATATATAGTTGTGATGGGTTCAATTAGTCCATGACTTTTCAAATAGAGTTTGACTTAATTCGTAGAACTTCTTTAGTTGGATATTCTTGAGGATTTTGGTGACTAGGGGTTCTGGCTAATATTGAGTCTGTGCTTCTGTGACCTCAATGCGTGCATTTGACTTCCATCTATTTCTATAATTAAAAAAAAAAAAACAAAGTAAATTTTTCGGGTGAGTAGCATAGATTTTCTGGCTCCATGGCTCTGGATCCGAGTTAGAAGAAGAAGTTGCGAAGATGAAGGACCTTGGGTGAGAGGCTCGAAGGACGCTAAAGAAACATCACAAAGAAGTTTGTGTGGGTATGTGAGAAGACGAAGGGAGGAAGATGACAAAAATGATCAAGAAGAAGATGAAGAGGAGGTGGTGAGTCTAAGGGCAGAGTGGGCTCCCAAGAGAGAAAGTTCGGTGCATATGTAGTGATATAAACAACATTGTTTCTTCTATGCCACATGGGCAAACGTTTACTTGGTAGTTCCCCCAACCAGTTGTGTTTAGGATTTTTTATATATATAATAGATAAACCAACTAAATAATTTTTCTATTCCATGGCATCTCTGATCTCACTGGTCTACTTTATTATTTCAGAATTTAATTTCTAACAAAAATTTAAATTTTGTAGTGATGCAAAAAGTGTAGATAGTCCTTCTTTGTTTTTACAGATGAGATGAATTGAGATAAAAGTTAAAAGTTGAATAAATATTATTATAATATATATATTTTTAATATTATTTTTATTTTAAAATTTAAAAAAAAATATAATTATTTATTTTATTTTGTATAAAAATTTAAAAAATTTGTAATGATTGAATGAAATGAAGTGATATAAGAAATTTTCTAAAAGTGAACGAGGCCTAAAAGTAATCATTTAAATTTTGTAGTGATATTGGCCATGGGAATGAGATCATTTGATCTCTTTCTGATCTTGATCATTCTAGCTAGCCGCACGGCAGATTCGGTACTTTGCGTTACTTTTTTAATTATTATTTTTAAATATGCTTTGGACCGTCTGTCTTTGATTAATTTTTGAAAAATGCGACTCTTATCGTTGAGTTTTACCGCTGGTTTTTACCGCTTTGATTTTTTTAATTTTTTTTATTATTATTTTTTTACTTAATGATTAAATAAATATTTTTTAATAATATTATGAATTTTTTTATTTTTTTAAAAATATTTAAATATATTAAAAAAATAGATATAAAAAAATACAATAAAAAAAATACATAATTTTACACTAGCAGTAAAGGGAGCGGTGGCTCCCAGCGGTGGGAGTAGCACCGCTCTTAATTTTTACTGCTCTATTACCTATGTTGTCGGGGGAATAGATTTTGAAATTATAATCATCCACCTGTCAAATTGCAGCCAGTGAAAGGATACCACGATCAAAAAATATGTATCTTTCTATCTTAAATTCTTAATAAGCTGCTATCGAGCCTCTATAAGAGTCAACAGTCAAATTTCATCGTCTGTGTTTTTCTTTCGTTTATTTTTTTCTCATGCCAATTTTAGCCTTCTATTATTTAAATTAGTGCATGTGTTTCCGTGTAGTTTAGAGATATATTTGTCTTTTAGTCATCAAGGAAATGGTTTTATTATGTTTGTGTCAGCTCTCTCAAATCTTTTCTCATTGTCAGCTCTCTCCCTTTCGAGTTCTCTCTCAATTCAAATCCTATCTCTTTTCTCTTTCTTCGTCTTCTCTCTTCTATGCATCTTCTCTCTCTTTTGGTTCTTCAAGTTTGTTTTTCAATGTTGATTTTTTTTTTTTTCGTTTTATTTCGTTGAAGTTGATGATCAACTGCATCTTCAGTTTCATGAGGTCCAAATCTTACTAGTTTTGACAACCTCAGAACTATGATTGAGGCCAAGGTTCTCAAAAGGAAGAACAAGAGGAAGAGAAAAATACAAAGAAGGTACCCGTACGTGGATCTCTCTCTATTCTCTTTTTCTTTTTTCTCTTCTCCTTTCATCTTCTTTCTTTCATTTTATCGGTCGCAGCAAATGGAATATTGGAATTCATCAATTTACTTACTCGTCTAAAGTATGCTTTGAAAGAAAGACTCATCAGATGCACGAACACCACCGGCTCCACTCATCTGCACACACATGCCAGAGACATGAAGAATTAAATTAACAACACAAAAAGCAAAGCATGGCTCGGTGAATTGGACGGAAAGTATGGGATCCACGACTGTTTATTGAACAATACTGCAGGTAACAACCAACCCCAAAACTGTTTCTACATAATTGTTTTACTTTATTTAAATATAGATAATTAAAATATATATATACAATTGAAACGTGAGCAATAATTTCACTCCTTTAAATAGTAAGTGTCTATCTACATAGACAGCATGCCCCATTAAAAAAGACCATCTGCATGGTTAGAAATAAATTTTAATATATAAGATCCCACTCATTATAATTTGGATAGTTGTCAATAGTAGACTGCATTCAAAATTATTACTTGTTGAATCTTCCCATTAGAGAATCCAATGCCTTTTGTACCCATCATACGCATATCCATCAAAACTTTATATAGAGACATGTATGCACATTGGAGCCATATTCAAGATTTCTTGCTTAAAAAAGAGCCTTACACTGACATATCGAATGTGGGGTGATGATTTCTTCTTGGATCTATTCATCTTAATTTCTTCTTGGTGTTATCATTATTGCAAACTTTATGTGAGATAGAGTCACAT